>SKCR01019272.1:0-168171 GCA_019454045.1 Zanthoxylum bungeanum
CAATCAATCTGCAGTTTCCTGTAAATAGAAAAAGACATTAAGTTAACACTAGCACCTAAATCACATAAAGCCTTACCGATATAATGTTCTCCAATGGTGCATGGAACTGTGAAACTGCCAGGATCTTTCAACTTTGGGGGAAGTTTCCTTTGAATAATGGCGCTGCATTATTCCGTTAATGCTATTGTTTCGTAGTCTCCCAATCTCCGTTTTCGTGAAAGAATGTCTTTCATAAATTTGACATAACTGGGCATTTCTTCCAAAGCTTCTGCAAATGGGATGTTGATGTGCAGCTTTTTGAAAACCTCCAGGAATCGAGCAAACTGCTTGTCCAATTTGTTTTTCTGAAGACGCGAGGAAAATGTGGAGGTGGAGTGATCTGTTATTGTCCTTTACTACTTCTTTTTCCTTTACCTCTTTTTCCTTCATCTGTTGTTCAACTTCTTTTGGAACTTCTTCTTGGGACATCTTGATTCCAACATCTTTGTTGATTTCAGTACCATTTTTCAAAGTAATGGCTTGACATTGCTCCTTCCCTCGGTTCTTTGGATTGGGTTCTGTATTGCTGGGAAGATTACCTGGTGGTCTATAACTTTGAGCATTGGCCAGTTGTCCGATTTGATTCTCCAGTGCTTTGATGGAAGCTAATTGGCTCATAAAGATGGCATCGTACTTTTTTAACTGAGCCAGCACTTATGCTATTCCTGGTTCATTTTCCTGCTCCTGGCCTTTGTTCTGTTGCTGGAATCCAGGTGTGGATAGTTCCGCTGTTGGCCTGAATTGTTGCTCCATGAAAAATTAGGATGATTCCTCCACCCTGGGTTGTAGGTGTTGGAATATGGATTGTTCCCCTGTCTGTTGAAATTGTTGACAAAATTCACCGTCTCTTCAAGTTGGTTCGACTATGGTGTTCCTCCATATGGTGAACTTGTGGATCTAGTGGTAAGAGTCTCCATAAATTTGCATATCTGATCTAGCTTGGCGTTGACTGCTGTATTGGCTCCACTTTCATAAATTCCTGCAATTTTTTGGATCATGCTCCTTTCTGTTGACCACAAGGAATTGTTGTTGGCCATTTCTTTGATTAGGTCCCAGGCTTGATCTTCTCATTTTCCATTAAAGCTCCTCCAGCAGCAGCATCGATTGTGGTTCTCATTATTCCAGAAAGTCCATTATAGAATGTTTGGACTTGAAGCCATTTTGGAATCTCATGGTGAGGACATTTCCGGAGTAAATCTTTGTACCTTTCCCAAGCTTCGTAGAGAGTTTCAGAGTCTTGTTGTACAAAGGATGTGATGTCATTCCTCAGTTTTCCAGTTCTGGCTGGTGGAAAGTACTTTGCAAGAAATTTGGTGGCTAAAGTGTTCCAAGTTGTGATAGAACCTGCTGGTAGTGAATGTAGCCAAGCTTTAGCTTTGTCCTTCAAGGAGTATGGGAAAACACGCAGTCTCATTGCTTCTTCAGCTTCTCGATTGTAATTGAAAGTGCTACAAACTTCCAGGAAGTTGCTGATGTGGGCATTATGATCTTCAGTTGCATTCCCCCCAAACTGAACTGACTGCTGAATCATCTGAATGCATGTTTTGATGTCACCTGCATTTGCTGGTAAGGGAGGAAGTACAATACAAGAAATGAGTATGTCAATCACCGGAATGGTTCTGTCTCGAATGGGAATTAGTGGTGCAACCTCCAACGGTTCAGGTTCCATGTTGACTAAAGCTTCTTGGCCTTCTCGCCTTTCCCTTCTCAACTGTCTGATAGTTCTTTCAATTTCCGGGTCAAGCGGTCGAAGTTCAAAACTTCTGATTCGTCTCATGAAGTTTCTGAAAACCTGAAACACAAGAAAAAAAAAACAATAAGTAAAAAGAAATTAGATACAAGTAAATGTATCTAACCCCTAAACTAATAGTAAAATATAAATAAGTCCCCGGCAACGGCACCAAAAACTTGACCGGCGTAAACACACACGTATAACGCAAGCGTACGTATCGTTCAAGTAGTATAAAAAAGTATCGATCCCACGAGGACTTAATACTTAAGCTATTAATTTTATGAGGTCAAATGATTACTAGTATCTAACAGGTTGTTTAATTGATTTGAAATGGCGACGATTCTAAATTTAAAAGCAAGTAAATAAGATTGTCGAAAGTAGGTTTTAAGAAAATTCAATATTAAAAACTATTTAGGGTTGTGAATTCTTTTAATATCATTTTAAAGATAAAGTGGTTATCTTAAAGTTGGGTAATATATTGATTTATTATCCTAGAACACTAAATTATGTAAAAGCCTCTTCCGATGGTCAATTACAATTACCTAGTATAATTCAATTGAACCATATGTCTATGTCAACCAAATTACCTAGATTCATTAAGATTAAGTTCCAATTAAGGCTACCCCCGCCCGACAGGTATATTCCTATCCTGTAAGGGAATCTATTAAACGGTTATCCATCCTCAAGGAAGATCGTGGGCTATTGAGTCTGAGGTCTTAAACTTAAAATCCCTATGTCTAGTTCATTTTAAGTTTACCTAGTCAATTTTATTAATGGCCAGTTAATTAAAAAACATTAAGATTAAGACTCAATAAATAAATCTTTATATTACACAAACTTTAATTTAATCCCTTATAAACCGGTGATATTAAAAGTCATCACAACCCCAGATAACTAATTTAGTTACAATACATAATTAGGGCTAGTAACAACTTGAAAATAGAAGACATGAAGTAAAAATGCGGTAAAGTAAATACTGAAAAGTAAAATAAAATAAAATAAAATAAAATGCTAAGGTAAAAGGAATTACTTTTACTACTACTAATTTAAATATCTCTCATAAAATAATATATAAACTTGTGATAATATTACCAACCGACCAATCTGGCGGTATCCTGATTAAGTCAAATTAAGTCTAACCAGCCATTAAGGCGGTAATATTTGTCCATAAACCAGCCATAAAGGCGGAACCAAAATTAAATTACCAACTGACCAATATGGCAGTATCATTTTTAAGTTAAATTTTAAATAGTGAATATATTATTTTTAAGGGAGATTAATCTAAATAGCAATAGTAAAAGAATTACCTTTCACCCTAGCTGGGGAAGTTACCTCCTCATGGTGAATAGTAAAAACTATAAAAAGTAAAGAAAGTAAATTACTATTATTAGAAAAAGTAATTAAAATTTAATTACAAAACTTAAATTAAAGACATTAGAGAGAGAAAAACTCCCTATTTACATCAAAGAAATGAGAGGGAATGGTACAACAAAATCTGAAATTTCGAGCTCAATTTATAGGCGCGGATAGGCCTCGGGCGTCGTGACGCCAAGAGCTTCGGCGTCACGACGCTGGAACAGTGATTCGTGGCATTCTCCCAGCTTGACACGTGGCGATTCAGATAAGAGGCGGCTGAGAGCTCAATTATGATGCTGATGTGGTGATGACGTGGCGACACGTGGTGAAATCGATTGTCGGCACTGTAGGATTGCGACACGTGTCATGCTGTGATTGGCTGATGATGATGTGGCACGACACGTGACAATGTTGACTTGTTGACATACTAACGTGGCTGATGACATGGAGACACGTAGGATACCACGTGTCACACGTGGCAATGGTGATTGTCGGCATCGTAGGATGATGACACGTGGCACGACGCACGTTAGCAGATCCGCTCTGATGGTGACACGTGGCACGGCGTACGTTAGCAAAGTCAAACTTTTCAAATTCTGACTCGTTGACCAGGTGCACGTTAGTGAAGACTTAGCGCACGTTAGACGTCGCGACGCCCAAAATTACCAAAATGCCATTTTTTGCTAATTTTTCCTGTTTTGCCCCAAATCACCTCCAGAATGCCCTGAAACTTTATTTATCTACAAAATAACACAAAACACATCAAAATATTCACAAAACCCAAGAAACTATACAAAATATTAGGTTAAGTGAGTGGGAAATAGTGATAGATTTACCACTCATCAACACCCACCAAATCGAAGCTATCATGGAATACTACAATGTTGCAGTGTCAGTTTTGCGGAATGGAGCTTGGTTTTACACGAATCGAGAGAAGAAAATTCAGGGGAATAGTGACCCATGATGAACAGTAACACCGATCGAAATTTCGTCAATTCCTGCGCGTTCGTGGGATCATTTGGAGTCCGTATATGGCCTCGAAATCTTGGTAAGACCTCCCGATAGAAATCCATAAATTTCAAGTTTATAGTTAAATATTCGAATGTATCCAGTAGCTTCGTAGAATAGAGTATTGATATAAATTAAATTGTTTGAGCATTAATATATTGAATATGGGTATCTGGTAGAATCCGAGTTAAAATAGAACGAGTTTGATCGATCCGATAGAATACATAAATTTTCGGTAAAAATGGTTTTTGCGTATAAAGATGTGGTTTGATTTTGATGATAGTTATGAATTATTTATGATATTATGATTATGTTTGGATAGATCCGGGTAGGTTCGGAGGGTTCAGGACCATTCCGTAGTCATTGCGGAAATTTTTCGGAAGATTTTCTAAAAATACATAAACCGAGAATTTGGGTGAACTAGTGGCTTAAAATAGCTTTTAATGGTGTTTTAAGATTTTTGAAACTTAAAATATTAGAATCAGACTTGCTTTGGTTGTTTCGAAATTATCCAGGATTTTGTCGTAGTTAAGTCGATGATACCGTAAATCATGATTCTGACGGTATTTTTGCCATTTGTTTTGACAGACGTGACTATGACCTGGAGTGCTCGTGAAGTCAGGTAAGTAACCCATGCGATGAGAACTTAAATTAGTGATTTCGTGTTTGATTAATATATATATATATATACACACACACAGAGACACACATACATGATTGACATGTTAGGTTAATAATGATAGTTAAGGAATATTCTTGAGAACGAAGTTCGAGATTACATATGGTTAAGATAATCGACAACCACAAGTATGGATTTTTATTATTGATGTGATATGACATGAGACATGAAATGAACTTAATGTTTATGTGTATGTATGTATGAATGTATGGAATTTTATGAATCAGTACTAATATGTATTCGTGTATGTAAATGTATGAGTATGTATAAGCATATGTATTAGCTTATGAACACGTATTTATATATGTATGACATGATTGGATATGTATGATTTGGGTATAAAGGATTGGTAAAGGAAATAAATTATGACTTTAGAATTTGTAATGGTACATATAGACGTGCGTCATTGGGATAAGTTTGTTATTGATAATGCATACGATTTAGCGGTATAGAGGTGGTGTTGGTATAGGTTAAAATCTTTTTCGAGTGATGAAACTCGTGATTGATTGGATATATATATGAATGATGAATGTTGATTGATAAGTAAAGAATGTAAGGGTTGTAAAAGTTATTGTATCTGAATATATATATTTATATATTTGATATATGTATATAAAAATATGTGTGACGATTTTGAATGATTAAGCAATGTTTGTCATGCATACGATTGGGTATGAGAAACTGTATAATGAGTTTGTGAAACATGACATATATGCATGTGGGTATGTTTAATCGGTTAATGATTTCGTTGTGTAGTAGCCGAGTTTTAGTAAATCTGTTCGGGCGATATTCTTCTCATACCTATTCTAAATACGTAATTATTGAGCAGAAAATATATCACTATTTCCTGCCACTTTGACCTAATATTTTATTCAGTTTCTCAGGTTTTATGAACGTTTTGATGTGTTTTTATTTATTTTACTGATAAAATAAAATTGGGACTCAATGGAATCATTCAAGATGAAATATGGAATAAATAAGGGCAAAAACTGGACTTGACATATGGATTTTGGAAGTTGGAAACTTGAAATGATGTTCTAACGGAGTACAATTTCGGAAATTTCAACTTTGCGTAATTTTCGTATTATTACCAAAAGTTTTTACTCCGATATCGGATTAAGGTGATTCAACTTCCAAAAGAAGACTCAAATATATACAACTTTGAAGTTCATAAGAGTTTCGAATGATGAAGTTTTCATGACCGAATTTGATGAATAATCCGAAATTATGTTATGAGTAATTACTAAAGTCATTATAAAAAAAAAAATCGAAAATGATAATTTACAATTGTCAAAATTCCACCAAACATGCTTGCATGTTTGATGAAGTGTTTGGTGGAGTATTTTTTGGAGTGTTTGGTGGAGTGTTTTGTGGAGTTTTTGGTGGCATGTTTAGTGGAGTGTTTGGTGGAGAAATTGGTGGAAGCCTTTTTCTTTGCCTATTGACTGGCGTAATCACACGCGTATAAAGCAAGCACACGTATCGTTCAAGTAGTATAAAAATATCGATCCCACGAGGACTTAATTCCTACTGTTGTTATTAATTATTGATACTTTTTATTTACAGGTATCTAATTGAGGGAGAAGAGAATGATCGCTTGATTCGTTGGTTGATTGTGGATTTTCTAAATAAATAAATAAATAAAAACACAAAAGAAAATAATAAGGAAAATAAATAAAAGACACGAATAACTAGGGCTGTGATTCCACACAATATTAGACTAATGATGAATTGATTATCTTATATATGTGTAATAAATGAGTTTGCTAACCTGGAACACGAAGATATGCAAAAGCCTATGTCGATGGTCAGATGCAAACACCCAAATAATCCAATTAATCATATGTCTATATTAACCAAGTTACCTGAATTCATTAAGTTCAAATTCCAATAGTGGCTACCCCTTCCCGACATGTATATGTCTATCCTGTAAAAAAATCTATTAAAGGGTTATCTATCCTCAAAGAAGATTGTGGGCTATTGAATCTAAGGCTGAAATCTAAAATCCCTTCGTCAAGTTCATTTTAAGTTTACCACATCAATTTTATTGGCGATCAAGCAACAAGAAGCATTAAGCTTAAGATTCAATAAATGAACTAAAAAAATACCCATAATATATCAATTATTAAGCTTGTTAATATTGTGTTTCATCACTTCCCTAGAATAAAAATAAAATGGTAGGGTTATGGGATCCACATTTAATATTTTTTAATTTAGAAATCTCCCTTATTATAATATATAAATTATCAGTGATATTACCAACCGACCATACATGTGGTATCCTCATTAAGTCAGATTTTCAATTAAGTCCAACCGACTATAAAAGGCGATGTTATTATTTGTCCATAAACCAGCCATATAGGCGGTAATCATCTGTCACCTAAAGACCGGCCATATAGGAGGTGTCACATTTTGTCAAATAAATAAAATCAGCCATTAAGGCGGTAATCCCTTAATTTAAATTATAATTTCCATATTATAATTAAGGGATATTGATCTCAACTAAAATAATAAAAGCTTCACCATTCCCCCAGCGGAAATCTAACTACAAAATATAAAAGAAAAGAAAAGAAAAGAAAAGAAATTAATAATATTACTGAAAAAAAAAATACATAATTTAAATTACAAAAAATAAACAAACAAGATGCAATCCTTAAATTCCTTATAAAAATCTAAGGAAAGCATGAGATTTACAAATGAAATGACTTGGTATTTATACGTAAATCTAAAGGCTTCCACCAATTTCTTCACCAAAAACTCCACCAAACATGCCACAAAACACTCCAACAAACACTCCACCCAAACATTACACCAAACATGCTTGCATGTTTGGAGGAAGTTTGAAAATTTTTATTTTTTATTTTATTAATATTTTTTTACTTTGAAAATGATTTTAATAATTACACATAACACACTTCCGAAAGTTTTATCAATTTCGGATATGAAATCTCCGGAATTCGAAATTAGTTTATTCTTCAAAGTTGTAGAACTTTGATTCTTCTTTAATTTGAAACTTGAATCACCTCAATCCAATAACGGAGTAAAATGTTATGGCCAAAATACGACAATTGCGTAAAGTTGGAATTTCCGAAATTGTACTTCGCCATCAAGTTTCCAATCTCCAAAATCAAAATGTCAAGTCCCGTTTTTGCCCTTATTTATTCTACATTTCGTCATAAATGATTCCATTGAGTCCCAATTTTATTTTATTTTCAAAATAAACTAAAACACATCAAAAAGTTCATCAAACCCGAGAAACTAAACAAAATATTAGGTAAAAGGGGTGGTAAATAGTGATATATTTTCCGCTCATCACACCCTCAAACCTAACATTTTGCTAGTCATCGAGCAAAATAATAAAATAAAATAAAATAAAAAACCGAGACTAAATTAAACTAAGCCACTTTCGTAGGGATCACGGTTGCATTTAGCATATACAACAAGCTTTTAAACCCCTAGGTGTCCCTAGTGGACGAGTTGTAGTCTCGTGAGGACTTACAGTGACGATACCCACAAATGTCAATCTAATGCACACAAAAGCAAAAAAGCAAGAGAAAAGAGAATAAACAAGTTAGTGACTAAAATGTGAAACTTCTTATCCAAGTTAGTAGTTGTTTTCTTTCTTTCTAAATTACCAAATAAGTAAATTGTCCGATTATTTTTACCATTCTCCATACACGCAAATAACAAGGTATTAATGAAGTCATTGTGCCCACAATATTCATAAGTGTAGTTGAAAAGAGAGTAATATTTTTTTCTAAAAGTTATATCAGAATTCACACCTTTTTAGCAATGGATTTTTTTTTCTTCTTTTTTTTTTTTTCCTTTTTTTTTTTCATAAAATAAAGAAAGCAACATCTTCAATCCATGTAACAAGCTTTGGGCCAGTGACTCCCAAACCAATTGGCGTTATGGCACTAGGTGTTAAGACACCCATACGGACTTAATTACTCAGATTTCAAATGTTTCTTTTTATTTTTATAACATCTTTGATCCATGTAGCAAGCTTTGGGCCAGTGACTCCCAAGCCAGTTGGCTTTAGGGCACTAGGTGTTAAGACACCCCTACGGACTTAATGACTCGAATCTCAGACGTTTTTTTTTAAATTTTTTTTTCTATTCCATTGTTTTTTAAATGTTTCCTCCAATTAAATTATAGCACTGAATATTACAAACTTTTCAATCACAACTCATGTCCGTATGTTACCATGCATGTTGATAATACCTGTCAACTGAGCATATGTAGATCCAATTTTAGTCATCATTATGGAGAAGTCACAAATTAAATAATTCAAAAGGAAATAAATAAAAATTAACTTGTTACGAAATAGGTTGAGATACGTCTCAGGAGTGAAAATTCCTTAGACAACTATCTCACACAAATTTCACCTGATTAATCAAATTAAAAACACAAAAACAAAATAATTTTTTTAAATTTTTCAAAAATTTTTAATTTTTTTTTGAATTTTTCGAAAACTTTTTTACTAAAAATAACACAATAAAAACAAGATACTAGTCAACTATTGCCCTCCCCAAACCTAAATGAGACATTGTCCCCAATGTCTTAAAAAGTAGAAGATGAGTTTAGAAGATAATATCTGGTTAGCTGAAATGCTACATCTAGAAAAGGAAATTAAAGGTTAATATCCGGATTTATCCGACGCTTCTTACCACAATCATTATCAGACCATTTTATCTTGGAAAGGATAGGGTCAATTTGTGGTTCAAAGGCTAAGATTTGGTCAATTAAACCATGAGCAGTTCTCGCAGTGAAGAGAAGTTCTTTTTAAGGTTTTGACACTAAACCATTTCTCTGGAATCATCAAGAAACACACAAAGAAAGTCATAAAATCCATCTGCGTTAAACAGTCCAATCGGTTTTTGGTGTATATTCAAGTTCGCCCAATATAGCACTGTAAACATTTCCTCCATTGTACCCAAGCCACCTGGCAAAGCAATAAAAGCATCAGCACGATTAATCATTTCCACCAGTCATTCAGACATACCTGGCACAATACGTTCCTCTCCGTTTGATGGTCCTATAAGATTCGCCTCTGCCAAAGGTTTTGGGATGATTCCTAAGACTTGACTGCCTCTTTTCTGTACGGCTTTTTAAACGATCCCCATTAGTCCAAGATTTCCACTGCCATATACTAGGTGCATATTCCTTTCAGCTAAGACTCGACCTAATTCCTATGCTGCTGCTACGTATTGTGGCTTAGTACCAACACTAGTACCACAAAACACACAATATTTACAACTCGTCTTCTTGAAGTAGCTTCCATTTTTTTTTTATGTATTTCTTTCTCAAATCTGGATGCCTTCAAAAGTACAATGATGAGTTGAATTTATAGCACCTGAAAAAGGTGAGTAATAATAGCACTATTATCTTCCAAAGGACGATTATTAGCTAAACAATAAAAGAAATCGTGAAAGGTCAAAAAGCCTAGATCCTATCGGTGAAAAATAAAGATAATTACAACATAAAAGCAAATCAAATCAATTACTAAGGTAACGGAATTGTGTACACAATACGCCACTCGCTTAGTATAAATTCATTAGGATGCATTTCAAGAATTCATTCTTTATTCAGCCATCTCTAATGAATTATCTTTCCTCTTTGTGATTGTTAAACACCATTCCTTCTTAAATGCTCCGTTTGTGCTTTTCCCTGAAAAACTAACGCAAAAAATTAAGAAGTCTACAACATTTATACACAAAATATGAAAACAGAAATTATAATAAATTGCATGGGTTGCCTCCCTGCTAGCGCTAAATTTTTCATCTTCAGCCAGACGTGACTGAAATCCATCTGTCAATGAGGTTTCATCGTAATTTTGGATGTCCGATTAAAGAAAATCCCATAAGTATTACTTTTGAAAGGTCTCTTCCAACGGTAAAGTGGCAAAAAGAATTTTGTCTCTTTCAGTGCTCATGCCATCTTTTTAATCTTTGTCACTCCAGTAGTTCCTGAAAAGAAAGAAAAAAAATCAGGAGGTCTCGTATGGTGCTTGACTTTGAATGAGAGTTCCATTCTGTCAAGCTTCTGGGTGATGTCTTTGATTTGTACTCCCCAAAACTGTGATGTTTCTTCTGAATGCATGAGATTTTCAATATGGTCTGTCATTTGCTCCTCAATTTGCTATTCTTCTTGCTCCATCTTTTCTTCACAGATGAATTTTAAAATTTCCGCATTCAGTTTTTCATCTGTTATATGTCATCTATGAAATGCATACCCCATAAGTATCAACATGAGAATATAAAGAGATGTCAGATTTTAGGTCTTCGTCCTCTAAGGTTGATGTGACTGGCTCAGGTAGATATTCTTCAAACATCAGTGCAATGCAAGATCTAATAAATTCATTTTGAGGATACAAAGTTTCATCCTCATTTGTTGGTGCAGTTGGTACAAACAACTCTACTTCTTCATCCTTGTTTGAGTCTGAATAATAACAATTATATCGAGATTTTGCTGGTTTGGGCACCTGAACTAATACCTCAGATTCTTGATACTGCTCAACCTCTTCCTCTGCTAAAATATCATCATGAAATGCTTGGTACTCGAAGGCTTCATCAGTGTCATCTGCTCCGTGCGATATGTAATTAAGATTTTCTGTTAATTGTCTAATTTGATATGTCATTCTATTTATGGATTCCGCTTGACTTTGAAATTGTGCATCAAATTGAGCTTCCCATTCCTCGAACCAATCTTTGAGCACGTCAATCAATTGATCTTCCTCTGATGGTTCTGGTTCTTGATGAAGATCATAGGTGGATGGTAGATAAGATGGAAAATGTGATTCTGTGAAATATGCTGGTTCTTCATACCTTGAATGATTTCGATAATTCTGCCACCCTGAAAGGTATATGCATTGATCGCTCGGGTGTTTACCATCGCATATCTCACATCTCCCCATTGCGTTTTGATGAGCAAATGTAGTATTGCCTAGTTCTGGCATCCAGTGATAGTTGTTGGGTTGGACAACAGGCCTCAGAAAATTAGATTGTTGCTCTCTGATTTAGGGTGTATCTTCTTCTATCAAAGCTCATAATCTTTTTATCTCCCAATAAAGATTCATGTCAACCATCTGAAAAATTAAAGAAGAAAATAAAAATTACAGATAAAAATAAAAAAATTATATACAAGTAAATTAGATAGCTTCAAAATTAATAACTCAAGAAAAATAAGTCCCCGGCAACGGCGTCAAAAACTTGACCGGCGTAATCACACGCGTATAACGCAAGCGCACGTATCGTTCAAGTAGTATAAAAAATATCAATCCCACGAGGACTAAATTCCTACTGTTGTTATTAATTATTGATACTATTTATTTACAGGTATCTAATTGAGGGAGAAGAGAATGATCGCTTGATTGGTTGGTTGATTGTGAATTTTCTAAATAAATAAATAAATAAAAACACAAAAGAAAATGCTAAAGAAAATAAATAAAAGACAAAAATATCTAGGGTTGTGATTCCACACAATATTATACTAATGATGAATTGATTCTCTTATATATGTGTAATAAATGAGTTTGCTAACCTGGAACACGAAGATATGCAAAAGCCTATGTCAATGGTCAGATGCAAACACCCAAATAACCCAATTAATCATATGTCTATGTTAACCAAGTTACCTGAATTCATTAAGTTCAAGTTCCAATAATGGTTACCCCTCATCGACATGTATATGTCTATCCTGTAAGGAAATCTATTAAAGAATTATCTATCCTCAAGGAAGACCGTGGGCTATTGAATCTAAGACTGACACCTAAAATCCCTTCGTCAAGTTCATTTTAAGTTTACCACATCAATCTTATTGGTGATCAAGCAACAAGAAGCATTAAGCTTAAGATTCAATAAACGAACTAAAGAATTACCTATAATATAATTAAATCAATTATTAAGCTTGTTAATATTGTGTTTCATCACTTTCATAGAATAAAAATAAAATACTGGGGGTTAGGGGATCCACATTTACTATTTCTAATTTAGAAATCTCCCTTATTATAATATATAATTTTCAATGATATTAACAACCGACCACACATGCAGTATCCTCATTAAATCATATTTTCAATTAAGTCTAACCGACTATAAAGGCGGTGTTATTATTTGTCCATAAACCAGCCATATAAGCGGTAATCATCTGTCACCTAAAGACCGGCCATATAGGCGGTGTCAAATTATGTCAAATAAATAAAACTAACCATTAAGGCTGTAATCCCTTAATTTAAATTATAATTTCCATATTATAATTAAGTGAGATTGATCTAAACTAAATAATAAAAGCTTCACCCTTCCCCCAGCCGAAATCTAACTACAAAACATAACAGAAAATAAAAGAAAAGAAACTACTACTATTACTGAAAATAAAAATACATAATTTAAATTACAAAAAATAAACAAACAAGATGCAATCCTTAAATTCCTTACAAAAACCTAAGAAAGCATGAGATTTACAAATGAAATGGCTTGGTATTTATAGGCAAATCTAAAGGTTTCCACCAATTTTTCCACCAAACACTCCACCAAACATGCCACAAAATACTCCACCAAGCACTCCACCAACATAGCACCAAACATGGTGGAAGTTTGAAAATTTTTATTTTTTATTTTATTATTATTTTTTACTTTGAAAATGATTTTAATAATTACACATAACACACTGTTGGACAGTTATGACCCATAGCGTCACTATTTGTACAGATCATGGTGTTGTTGTACATATAAACTATGTGACAAATGAGATTGCACTCTTATCATTTGTGATTAGATCACCTAGATGTATAAATGATGAGAGGTCCCTATGATTTGTTCCTGGACAGAGAATGATATGAGACAGTATCATTCCACGAATGATAAATCATTAAAAATCCATAGTCAGAGTATTATCGAGATTGGACATCGATAAATACGTAAAAGACTAGTATTACACTTGTGCACGTTTGTGAGGGCACAACAGTATAGTTCTCATATATTTGGGTATAGGATACTCATGCAAGTGTAGTAGGAGGTGTGTTTCACCGATGGTACGGGAAATAGCTTCGCTCTGGATAGAACCCCTCGGAATCCCATTGGTAGTATGACTGTGTGTCTATGGGAGTCCGACATCAGGGTAGTTGTATTTGGTCTTAACCTGAGACTTACACCGCTAATACTTGCGATAATCGATATACTCTAGTTGAGGTCGTCCAGGGTTTTAACCGGTTCTGTGTACGCCTATGCTGGGTATATTAAGAATCGTAGAGTATTGGGTGTGATGTCAAGACAGAAGTATCACTCCAGTTATAGTGGAGATGATGTCACGTGAGATACGGTATTAGTGCTCTTAAGTGCTGCGCAGCCATTGGGATATTATGACTAGGTCATGTATATCCGATTATAGAGACTAGTTACCAGACATCCGACATGTGCTTCGTATGGGGCAGACACAACTCCAGCCCTAGGACTAGCACGTGACCATCCAATACTGGATCGACATACAATATACGATGTATACTACGCCTGATATAGATCTATATATTCCTGTAAAGATATTTCCGGAGAATTGGGTAGGCATGGCGCTTTGCTAGAAGCCAACATTTTCTTGTAAATCAGTATAAACGTAGTACGAGGTACTTACGTGTTCTGATAGTCCGACGACCGTATTTACTACCAACATATCCGGGGATCTCATGGGTCGCTTCCCAATGATTCACCAATGATGTATGACTCACACTTTAATTAATCTGGGATTAATTCGATGAGAGAGAAAATTAATCTGAGATTAATTACGGAGATATTTTATCTGTGATAAAATATCGTCTAAAGAGAGAAAATGATTAATTTAGAATTAATCGGTAAAATTAATATATTCGATATATTAAACGAAATTGGATTTCGACGCGGAATTGAAATTGTATTTTAATTCGGGCGAACGAATTAATTTAGAATTAATTCGTTAGCGATTTGAATAGTGAATTCGCTAGGCGTAATCATTTAATTACGTCGCGATGGAAAATTCGTTAATTCGGAATTAGCGAACCCGAGCCCGAGAGTGATTGCGAGCGCATTCGCATTTCGAATTCGAGTGCGGCACTCAAGTCACATCAAGCGTCAAATCATTCGTCACATCAAGCGTCAAATCAAACGTCACTTTGAGTGATGTGACATTTGATTGATTGATGTGATTGATTGATTGAAAAGACAGCTTGTCACTTTGAGTGATGTAAGTTGGTGGAATAGTGTTAGTTAGTGAAAGTATTTACCATTTGATTTTTGATAATTAATTTGGTAAATCCTTAATATATTTTATGGAAAATATGTAATGCATTTTGGAAATTATTTTACCAACTCATCCAACAGAATTATCTCTCTCTTTCATCTTCATCTCTTTGTCCATGAACCTCACGCCCATGGCAGTGGACTGCCACTGCTTGGCCTAAATTAGTAAGCCATTTTTGATGATTTTGTGGCAAAATCCAAGTGCTAGCACACTCCTTAGAGGAATACGAAGGTGTTAGGGAAACTCACCCACGAGCCGGAATCGTTTGACGCAAGTTCAAGGCTCAAATTCATGAAGCAAAACTGAAATTTCTTGGACAAAAATCTGCACTGCAGTGGGCGTGAACCAATGAGCATTTCTTGAAGTTTTGTTGCCTCAAATCGTCTCAACCGATCAATGTGAGTATTCCGCAACTTCTTCGATTTGTTTTCACACATTATTCATGCTTGTTTGATGATATTGGGACCTAATTAGAAACCAACAATGGCATCAAGAGCCTAGGTTCAAGCATGAAACTTTTAGGGCTAAAATTGGGTAAACTTGATTTTGAGCATGTTTGATGAAATTGGATGATTTGATATGCTTAATATATGTTTAATTAAGGATTGATTGGATCAATTTGTTGAAATCATGATTGGATCAAATTTCCCCAATAATACACCTTGGCTGAATGTATAGGGTTTTTGGATAATCTTGGATTTCTTCATTTTGATTCATTGGATGAGTTGTAATGATGTTGGATGATGTTAATTTGAGATTGAATTGGATTTAATTTTGAATTGAACAAAAACCCCAAATACCTTATGTTGGCTGAATGTAATTATGCCATAATGTCTTGGTATTTTTTGATTTTTGATCATTGGATGAGTTGGAAATCATTTGGGAATGATGATTTAATGTTAATTTGGATTTGATTTGATTGAATTCGGAATTGGACATGAAATTCCCCTTGGCCGAGACACTTAAGCATGTTAATGGGTTTGATTTTTCATTTATGTGTTGGACATGTGATGATAATGATGAGCATGATTAATTGGACTAATTTGATGTTTTGGAAATATTGATTTGGGTGATTAATCATGATATACACTTTAGGTAATTAAATTGAAATTTGGAATTTGGTAATTTAATTATTTTGTCCTTAAAATTGGATTTGGGCTTTTAATGTTGTAAATGGGCTTAATGGGCTTTGTTGTACAAAGTGGGTTTAGGAAAATTGGATTGGATCCAATTGGGCCCAAAACCGCTTCCATAAAGCCCAAATGCGACTTAATGAACCTTTAAAGTTTAATTGGGCCTAATGGGCCGAAATTGATTTCTAGGCTTATGGGGTAACTCCTTGATTGGGCTTTGGTTGCCGAAGCCCATGCCTTAAGGAAATTAATTGAAAGCCCATTGGACTTGAATTGAATTGACGTTGGACGTTAATCGGGCTTTGAGACCCGTAGCGATTAAATTTTGAATTTAAGTCGTAAAAGGTTTATTAATAAAGTGTAATAAATAGTGAATTAGTATTAAATACATATTAAATTGGATTTAATGTTGTAGTTTAATTTAATTCGAGAATTCGTACTTCGAGTACTTATTCGCAAAACGAGTTTGACTCGCACAAAATCAAATCATTGTTTGAACATTGGATGATCACTAATTATCAGATTAAAAAATTTGATTAGATTGATTGATAACATGCTTGTGTGAATACATGGTTGTGATGAATGAATAATGTATATCGGATGGATATTAGTCGGGTGGGGGCAATTTTGGAAATTGTTGTAATAAATTCGATTTATTAAATTGGACCTGCGTGTCCAGCCTTATCACCTCTATTCTCTTTGTATTCTCTTCTCACCTATTCCCCTGAATGTAAATGAGGTTTCTTTAGAAGTGTAGTGTAACGGGTAGAAGTAATACAAGTGCTAGTTTGAGAGAGAAAGGGAGAGATTTGATCTAGGATCAATGTGTTAAGTATCCATCTGCATATCATTATTATTTATTTTCATATGTGCTTTATTATGTGCTTAGAATGCATGTTTAAGGGTGTATGATGATGAGACCTTAACAAAGATAATAAATTGGTAGCCAATTTGCACGCGAAAAACCCTCATCAAATATCATGCGTTTTCCTTCCATTGAGTGATTCTTACTCAAGTTCCGAGACTGGCATTGGGTTGTTGGCCAAAGTCAAGCCATTTTTCCATCGAAGATGTGTTTGAATCACGAGAGTTTTGTTCCATATTGGTGTCATGTCCAAGTTGTGGTTTGTTAGCCAAAGTCAAGACCACTTCTTGTCCATCGACATTGATTACGAAGCTTTACATGGTCAATGGGTCGCGCTTGACTGGGATCACTAGATTTGTTGTGCCAAAGCCAAGGCTTAGTTGATTCAGAGGAAAAAGGTTAGGGTATATATTGGATATATAGGCATATATTGGATATATGTTTCGGACTTGGATGTCCACCTACTGGATCTAGGAATTGGATTGGATCCAATTGATCTTCGAGATCTACCTAGTTAATTATCATACAATTTGTTGGCCAAAGTCAAGATTGTGTGATATTTAACGGGATCCTAGCCCACTATGAAACACGGTTTCCCGAGTACTCGACAGAGGGTTAGAGGCTCGCCGAAAAATAGTGGGAGGCAAGAATTGAATTTGCAATATTTCGTTCATTACTTACGCGCCATACGCGCTCAAACAAATATCACTCGTCAAATAAATTAAAAGTATTAGTTGGACTAATATTTAATGTTGTTTTAATTAATATAGTTGGACTATATTCAACAAATTCAATAAAATAGTTGATTTTATAATTGGATTATAGTAATCAATATAATTGAATTAAAATTATAGTTGATTAAATAGTTGGACTATTGTAATCATTATAATAAATAGTACCTAAAATTATAGTTGATTAAATAGTTGGACTATTGTAATCACTATAAAAATAGTGCCTGAAATAATTGATTAAATAGTTGGACTGTTAAAATCAAGAAACATTGAAAGATTGGACATTTAAATATAATCTTGGATTAAAATATTTAAATGGTTTAATTTTCAAATTGGGAATTAAATTTCAGGATGGTCCTGGAAATAAATAATAAGTTACTTATTTGATAAAATAACCTATTGTGCCTAAGCC
Source organism: Zanthoxylum bungeanum (assembly GCA_019454045.1). Classification (NCBI taxonomy): domain Eukaryota; kingdom Viridiplantae; phylum Streptophyta; class Magnoliopsida; order Sapindales; family Rutaceae; genus Zanthoxylum; species Zanthoxylum bungeanum. The sequence continues at coordinate 18,222 of SKCR01019272.1, forward strand.
CACAATTAAGCAAATAGTAGAGCATAATCTTTGGAAGATTTATGTGATGATGACTTTAATGCTTAATTCCGACATACTTGTCATAAATCTATGTTTAGATTTAAGAAGTATTAAAATTACAATTAATAATTCTTGGAGAATTAATGACTATTCTCGAGGAGATAAAGTCAAACTTTGTAATTATGTAAGTAGCGCAAGGCGCACCTTACTTTGATATTCTAGAAACCCAAGGCTTGGCCAAAGGCTTCAGAAATGTATAAAAGGGTAAAGGCAAAATCATTATAATCCCAAAGTGATTGCCGTTTGGATATGGCAGACACGAAGGAATTAAAGAAAGGGCAAGGCTCTGACTTTAAGTATGTTTGTCAAAATTATGTTCACTACTAGTATTAAAATTAGATTTTAAAATACTTAGTGTGGTACATAAAATATATGTATTGATGTTCAGAATCTGCTGTGAGCAGGATACTGACTTCAATCTTAGATTCATCTGCGAATCGGAAACGAGACGAAAGTCGCTGTTTCGACCGTAGATGCCTAAGTTTAAGAACTACCCTTCGGGGGGGACCTAATTAGGGCTGGTCATAATGTAACTAGTTTGACTAGGAACATTATCTATATATCGGTTTTTAATCCGTTGTGGATAAACCTTTATATTCTAGAACACTAAAGTTTTTCATTATATAAAGATGACATTGAGATAAACAACATTAGATGTGAATGACAGTATTTATTTTTGAATATAAATAAATCTCAAACATATAACATGACAAACAAAATAGCTTTAACTGATTTGATCAGAAGAGACTTATTGTGGCATTGTTGTCTAGGACACAATTAACAAGACTCCCATATCCACACTTTTGAAGAGTGGGTACTAGGACATGATTTGATTATTCAAATAAAGTCTACGAATCTAGTTTATTAGGTACCTAAAACTAAAACACTATTTACTGGTAAATAGTGAAATTGCCACCAGATCTGTTAGCCCTAATTCATGGTTGAAGTTAAGTGGGCCCATATCTACTAGGCTGAAGTGGATATGAATGTTTCGTGAAACCATTAATGGATGTAAGCATCACGTTATGGTTATTTGTTTCTTTTGAAGACACAAATCAAGAAATTTTAAAGTTTTGACACGAAGTAGACAAATAGATCGGCTATTGTAATTATAACCGTCAAGGTAAAGACCGTAATGGAAAATACTTAAGCAATAAGTTTCACACAAATACTATGAAAAAAGGGGTATAGTATTCTCTCAAATGAGGACTCCTCCCGAAAAAGACGACGTCTGTGGGACACAGGATCTGAGCGACGCCGTTCCTAGGCTCGCGGCCTAGTTGGGAAGGATTACATAACATGGAGTCGCCACCCGGTGTGAACCGGGACAAAGATTTAAGGCCGCACTCACCCCTCGCAAGGGAAGACCTCAAACCGTTGGGTTCGGAATGGTCCCTTACTCATGTCACTTGTAATGAAAGGATTTATATAATAATTTAAACAAGCTGAAGTAACACTTATTTCTAAGGGTATCATGCTTCTAAATTCACATTTATAAGATAAAATATGAGCCTAAACATACATGTATTTCACATATAAGATTGCATGCTTAGAAGTACATTAAATCAACAAACAGACAATTTCATTGGCATGTTGTATTCATGAAAACGCAAGCACATACTAATCCATACAAGCATACATGGTAACCATACGAGCACACATATGGGCACTTTTCCAAGTGGTACGTGGAATTGTAGCCCAAGTACAGACCGCACTACCGTCCATTCGGAATCGGCTACGGAATTTACGTCTGGGTTTCCATCCGATATACCGCAAGAAATAATACTCAAATGTTATCATGACACAAGCATATGAATGGTGATACATTGACACATTTACAAAAGAAAGGTCAACCAATAGGCAAATATGCATGAATATAATAAGACAGACTCAGTTCAGTGTGTGCACGTTCGCGTAGCGTTCGTAAACGCGTTCGAACGGTAAACAGAAGGTTCGCGTTCGTGTAACGTCCGAGAACGCGTTCGAACGGAACCAGACCTGATGCATTATGAAACTAAGGCAGTGGATGCGCGTTCGTGTAGCGTTCGTAAACGCGTTCGAACGGAAAACAGAAGGTTCACGTTCGTATGGCGTCTGTTAACGCGTTCGAACGGAAAGGAAACAGAATGCTCACGTTCGAGTAGCGTTCGTAAACGCGTTCGAACGGAAAGGAGACCTGATGCATGATAAGGCAAAATGTATGCGCGTTCGAGTTGCGTTTGCAAACGCGTTCGAACGGACACGGACCTGATGCATGAAATAGGATGCAATACAGAAAATAAAGGGGCGCGGCGAAGCACTGCCGTAAAGGTGACCTTTTGGGGCTCTTGATCTCTCAAAGAGAGGACCTTTAGACCAACATGCTAAGCCCATGCGCATCACATTACACATACAAGAATATATCCAATCATATCAACCAAGTATGCCCGATTGGACACATCTTACGTCCAATCTGAACACACATCAACCGGCGCGGCAAAGCATCGTGGTAAAGGGCTTTTAGCCCCTCCCCGTAGGGGATCTCACATCACACTTACTAAGCCCATGCACTCGATTGACTTAAACATATGAAAATAAAGATAATAATAATATCAAACTAAATATGCCCGATTGAACGTATCTCGCATCCAACCGAACATACATCAACCGGCGCGGCGAAGTAGTGTCACGAAGGTGGCCTTTTCGGCTCTTTGTCTCCAAATGGATGACCTTTGGACTAACTCACTAAGCCCATGCGCTTGGTTGAACCAATGCATAACTAACGACATATGGAATTCAAATAAAGCAAACTAAATAAACAAAAGCAGCACGACAAAAGGAGGATGGTGCCATTTACCCAAGCGGTACGTGGAGTTGTGGCCCGAGTACAGATCATATTACCGTCCATTCGGAATCGGCTATGAAATTTATGTCCGGGTTTCCATCCGATATACCGCGAGAGTTGACACATCCCTCATTCATCCAATGCCCACAACATCATCATACACACGACATATACCACAAACACAGAAAATATAATCAAAGTAAATGACCAGAAAAAAAATGAGATTAAGTGTGAAAGATACCCTCAGGTCTAACCTTTTAAGCCGTCTCTCTCGACTCACGTTCCACGAAGATCGAAAGGGGGGTAAGGCTCCGCAACTTTTCTGGTCCGCTGGTTCAACGTCCTAGCTCACTGCTTCGCCGCTTTGCTTATTGTTCGAACTCCGTTCTGCTCCTATTCGGCTCCTGTTTTGCTGCTCACTGCACGGGCTACCTGTTTCAATGTTTTCAAAGAACTATTCCAAGTTGTGTGGGTTCTTAGTTCAATTAAAAAGTGATTATTTTTAGGATTGTCTATGTAGTTTTATGTTACTGTTTTTTTTTTGTAAAGATTTGGGCTGCTGTTAAGGTGATTTAGGAGGTTGTTTAGGCGTGTTTTAGGGTGTGGTTTTTTGTAGTAATTTTCGGTGGTGGAGGGCTGCTGTATAGATGGCTGTTTCGGCTACAGGGGGAGGTGGCTTGTGGTGGTTTCTTTGTTTTCTTGCTTGTGATCTTGTGTGAATTGTGTGTATAAGCTAGAGAGATTGGAGAGGGAGATGGCCTTGGTTTGGTCATGTTTATATAGAGGAGAGGTAGGGTTTGGCCTTGTGTCACAAGGAAGAGATTGTGCATTAAATTAGGATATGATTAGTAGTGCTAGGTAAGGAAAGCAATGGATTTGATTGGGGGACATGTCTTGGCTAGATTAGGAATACAATATATTTGATTGGTTAGGATTAGGCATTTAATTTGTTAGATTAGGAAGTCAATATTTTTAATTTGTTATGATTGATTTTAATTAGGTATATCATCTTTTTAATTTAGGTATATAACATATTTGATTCATTTATATTAGGCATGATTTTATTTTATGTTTTATTTAATTGGTAAATGATTTAAATGTTTTATTTTAATTTTTATTTAATTGGTAAATGATTTAAATGTTTTATTTTAATGTTTAATATTTATTATTTTTTTGGGATGTGTTTTATGGGCTTTTGGGGGCTAAATGGGCTGGGCGTGAGGCTAGCAGCAAAACCAGAATTACCGGCTCCGTTCGAACGCCTCATAGCACGCGGCACTAACGTCCGCAATCTGCACAAGGTTCGAACGAAGTAACGAACGCAGCACCAACGAAGACAGTGAGCTTATTTATTCTGAATTCCCCCTTCCGATATCCGTTTCCCGCGGCTTTCATGACTCAAAAGGTAGTGCCTCCAAATGAGACTCATCATCGGGTTTCACATGCGAAAATGCAATGCCTACAGTCGCCCCCACTTTGATGGGACTTGTGCAGTGTGTGACTTTGAACAATCCTATCAAAGTTATGCAATGCATTTTACTTACCTGGCTAGCTAGCTGTCTCGAGCTGAGCTGATACTGCAGTGGACCTCGATCCTGAGACGCATCTCGATGCTGCTGATGATGTGGGCCTCGATCCTGGGACGCATCCCAATGCTGCAACCGACAACGGGGGCCTCGACCCTGGGACGCATCCCAATACCGCTGACAATATGTGGGCCTCGACCCTGGGACGCATCCCGAAAATGATGATGCAGTGGACCTCGATCCTGGGACGCATCCCAATGCTGCAACCGACAACGGGGGCCTCGACCCTGGGACGCATCCCAATACCGCTGACAATATGTGGGCCTCGACCCTGGGACGCATCCCGAAAATGATGATGCAGTGGACCTCGATCCTGGGACGCATCCCAATGCTGCAACCGACAACGGGGGCCTCGACCCTGGGACGCATCCCAATACCGCTGACAATATGTGGGCCTCGACCCTGGGACGCATCCCGAAAATGATGATGCAGTGGACCTCGATCCTGGGACGCATCCCAATGCTGCAACCGACAACGGGGGCCTCGACCCTGGGACGCATCCCAATACCGCTGACAATATGTGGGCCTCGACCCTGGGACGCATCCCGAAAATGATGATGTGGAGCTTCGCTCCTCAGCCGATATGGGCTTCGCCCTCCGAGACCCATACCCGGAACTTAACTTCATTGGGACCTCAATCTTCAGATTACTGCCCATATCAAATGATGTGCCTTTGCCATCTCTGATTGGCTTACTGCTCGCTCTTTTCCGTCTTCAACACCTGTTTGCACAAAACAGAACAAGCACAAGAATATGCAATATAGGTTACGTGTATGCATGTATGCAGGAGTTTTCTTATCCCGTTGGGTTAGGTCTTCCGCTGGCGACCAAGTCTTCTCAAGCAAAGTACAACTTCAACCTGTCGACATTGATTGGTTCTGTGAATTCATTTCCTTCCAAGTCTGATAGCTTCACTGCTCCATTTCCCAGGACTTTCTGAATGATGTAAGGTCCTTCCCAGTTAGGCCTGAATTTCCCTCTCGGATCCGTCGTCGACGGCCTCGACTGCTTAAGTACCAAATCACCCTTTCTGATCTTTGTGGGACGTACTTTCTTGTTGAATGCCCGGGCTAGCCTCTTCTGATACAACTGCATGTGATACAAAGACTTCGTTCTCTTCTCATTTAACAGTACCAACTGATCAAATCTCTGTGCGGCCCATTCCTGTTCCGGTAATTCTGCCTCTGCTAATACCCTCAGGGACTGTATTTCCACTTCTACTGGTAATACTGCTTCCATCCCGTAGACCAAAGAGTAAGGTGTTGCACCTGTGGCCGTTCTGACCGACGTTCTGTACCCCCACAAAGCATACGGTAACTTCTCGGCCCAATCTCTACAATTTTCTGTCATCTTGGCTAAAATTGTCTTTATAGTTTTGTTGGCTGCCTCAACTGCCCCATTTGCCTGCGGCCTGTACGGTGATGACTTGTGGTGGCCTATCCCATGCCTCTGTAACATTGCCTTCGTCTCTCCTTGAAACTGGACCCCGTTGTCCGTCACTACATGATGCGGCATACCATACCGACAAATGAGGTTCCGAGCTATGAACTTCGCCATCTGCTTCGCTGTAACGTTACGGAAGGATTCGGCTTCCACCCACTTCGAGAAGTAATCCACTGCTACTACTATGAAGCGATGCCCATTAGATGCATTCGGTCGAATTTCCCCGATCATGTCAATCCCCCATGCTGAGAACGGCCATGGCTCTGACAGCCCGTGCAATTCTGTGTGCGGTAAGTGATTCAGATTACCATGTGCTTGACAGTCATGACAGTGCTTTACCATCCTTGCGCAGTCTGTCTCCATAGTCGACCAATAAAACCCCTGTCTCACTATCTTGCGGGACAAGTTCAACCCATTCATGTGCGGACCACATACCCCAGCATGTACCTCTCCCATCATTTTCTGAGCCTCTTCTTTTCTCAAACATTTCAACTGAATGCCGTTTGCCTGCCTCTTGTACAGTTCTCCTCTCAAAGTCACATACTGGGAAGCCAACTTCTGAATAGCTATCCTGTCTTTTCTGCCCGCCCCTTCCGGGAATTCACCATGTTCCAGATATCTCTGAATATCATAATACCAAGGCTTACCATCGTCAACCTCAACTTCCAGAATTCTTTCTATCTCATAAGCAGGTTTACTTGCTGTTGTCAGTATCAATGGTCTCATCACTAACTTCTCTGGATTTTCCCAAGTCGCTGCTAGTGTAGCCAATGCGTCTGCCATCTGATTCTCTTCCCTCGGTAGGTGCTGAAACTTACACTCGGGGATATCCTGTGCCAATTTCCTGAGGTGAAACAGATAAGGCTTCAACCGTTCTTCCTTCAGTTCCCATTCTCCTCGTATCTGCTGAACTACTAACATAGAATCTCCGTAGATTTCCACACTCCCGGCCTTCAAGGCTATCAATGCTGTCAGGCCAAAAGCACATGCTTCATACTCAGCCATGTTATTAGTCACTCTGAATGTCAACCTCTTAGCCAAAGGCAAAGTCTCTCCCTCGGGGGTTACTATCACGATCCCAATTCCGGCTCCCTTGTAATTCACTGCTCCGTCGAAATACATCTTCCATCTCTGAACTGTTATTGCCTGGATCTCTTCATCTGGAAACTCAAACTTATACTGATCCCCCTCAACAGGTTGCAATGCCAGAAACTCCGCTACTGCTCGTCCCTTGATCACCTTGGAGGTGATATACTCGATGTCAAACTCTGTCAACAATACCAACCATCGGCCCAGTTTTCCCACTAGTGAAGGCACTGAATGAAGATATTTCAGAGGATTCTCCTTTGCCACCACCTGGATCTTGTAAGACTGGAAGTAGTGTCGCAACTTTCTGGAAGCCCATACCACTGCAAGACAGATCTTCTCAACTTCCTGATACCGAGCCTCATACGGAAGCAGCTTCTTACTCAGATAATAAACTGCATGTTCTACCCCTGTCTCATCTGCCTGTACCATCATACCTCCTAATGCTTCTGATTCTATAGCCAAATACAATATCAAAGGTCTACCCGGCCTCGGAGGTTCAATACGGGGGGCTTTACCAAGTACTCTCTGATTCTGTCGAAGGCGGTCTGACACTGTTCATTCCATCTCACGGGCTGATCTTTTCTCAACAGTTTGAAGATAGGCTCACATACTGATGTCAACTTGGCAATGAACCGACTGATGTACTGAATCTTTCCCAAGAATGCCCTGACTTCCTTTTCTGTCTTTGGTGCAGGCATTTCTGTGATTGCCTTGATCTTTTCGGAGTCTACCTCTATTCCGCCCATTCCCACTGTATGACCAAGCAGTTTCCCTGATGTCACCCCAAACACACATTTCTTGGGATTAAGCCGCAGGTTATATCTGTCAACTCTCTGGAGGAACCTTTCCAATGCCTCAATATGCCCAATTCTCGTTTCTGATTTCACCATCATGTCATCCACATACACCTCAATCTCTTTGTGCATCAAGTCATGGAAGAGTGTAGTGGCCATCCGCTGATAAGTAGCTCCTGCATTCTTAAGCCCAAACGGCATCACCTTGTAACAATAGGTACCCCACTCGGTAACAAATGCAGTCTTGTGTTTATCTTCCTCAGCCATGAGAACCTGATTGTACCCTGAAAATCCATCCGCAAATGAATACATAGCAGACAAAGCCGCACTGTCAACCAGAACATCTATATGCGGCAAAGGGAAATCATCTTTCGGACAAGCTTTATTGAGATCCCTGTAGTCTACACACATTCTGACTTTCCCATCTTTCTTCGGTACCGGTACTATGTTAGCCAACCATTCAGGGTATTTTACCACTTCCAGGAACCCCACATCTATCTGCTTCTTAACTTCTTCTCTGACTTTCTCAGCCCATTCTGGTCTCATCCGTCGAAGTTTCTGCTTTACTGGCCTCATATTCGGATAAGTTGGTATTGTGTGCTGAGCAATGTTTCTGTCTACCCCGGGCATGTCTTCATAAGACCAAGCAAATACTTTGGCATATCTGACCAACACTTGTTCTAGTTTCTCCCTCTTCTTCGGAGGTTACTTCACTTGCAATCAAAATTTCTTTGGGGTTCTCAAGTGTGCCCAAGTTAAATGCAATAGTTCTGGCTGGCTGAACTGATGTCAAATATGCTTGATTCATGCAGAGTGAATGGAAATGACTCAGGCAAGTAAGCAAAAGAAATGTCTTTATTATTGGATAATGCGGGAGTACATTCAAATAAGTCAGGAAGGTAAATGTCTTCATCATCAATAGACACTTCTTCCTCTGCAATCAGGTCTTCTTCAGGCTTCTCATCTTCCAGAGTCAGGCTCTCTAACTTCATCAATTCCTCCTCCCAAATCTCTGTTTCCACAACTTTCCCAGTCAATGGTTTCTCACCCAACAAATCCTGGAAGATCTCAAACCCAGGCACCACAATCCCATTGACTTTCACAGGTTCAGGCTCTCCTTGATACCCTGAAGCTTTCACAAAGCACTCCATCAGTTTCAGGCCCTTTTTCTTGACCTTCGGCTTTTCTTCGTCTTTGTCAGATTTGTACCCCAAACCCTTCCGAGTAGTCTGTCCTCTGAAATCCGGCAACTTTGAACCTTTACCTGGCTCAAACTTCATCTTCTCCATAATCCTAGCCACCCTAGGATCCACCCACTCCTCAAAAGTGGCTGATACCTGGAACCTTGTGAAAGGTAGTATCTCCAAGGCAGCCACGGCATTATCTAACTCAGCCCGGATGGTAACAATCTCTCCCTCATACGGGAATCTGATCATCTGATGCAAAGTGGAAGGCACGCCCCCAAGCTTGTGAAACCAAGGCCTTCCCAGCAATAAGGCAAAAGTGGCTGGGATGTCCAGCACTGTGAACTCGACCTCATCTTCAATCGGCCCTACTTTGACCATAGCCACAAAGGTACCCTCAACTCCTCGCTTACTGTCATCATAAGCTTTAATAGTCATACTGGAGGGGTCCAAGTCTGTTGCTTTCATACCCAATCTTGCCAGAATTTTCAATGGGCACACATTGATGGACGAACCGTCATCCACCATCACACATGAAGTTTTCTTGCCCCTCACTTCGGCCCTGATAAATAGAGGCCTATTATGATTCCTCCCCTCCGGTGGGAGATCATCCTCAGAAAAGGATATCTGCAAAGCTTCCTTCTGAACTGACCCAACAAACATTGCGGGGTTGGCATCCTCCGGTACCACGATCTTGCTCAAGGCCTCAACCATAGCCTGTCTATGCTCCCGAGATGCACATAATAGTTCCCAGATACTGACTTGTGCTCTAGTCTTCCTCAATTGCCTCAGCACTATATCCCCTTCAGTATTTTCTGCAGCCTCAACCACTTCTCTACCATCTGTCAAAGCTTCCTTACCCTTATCCGCCATATCATTATAAAAACGACCGCTACGTGTCATTCCCCGTACTTCCTCCTCATCACTGCTAGAGAAATCAAGCCAAAAGTCCTTCTTCTGCTCAAACTCATCCTCACTAGTACTATCCCAGATTCCCAGGCAAAAGGCTTGAGGGTGAAAGGATTTTAGGACAAGGTTTTCTGGAAGGCCGGAATTGATCATATAGGCTGGTGGTGGTACGGCACGGTAGTTGGGTAAAGGGTTTCTGTGTGTATCGGGCTGTTCTGTTTCTGGGTTGGGTATTTTCTTGGAGTCTATGAGGTCTTGGATTTCATGGCGGAGTCGGGCACAGTTGTCGGTGTCATGGCCTTTTTGTTGGTGGAAGTGGCAATAAAGGCTTAGGTTAATATGTGGTGGTAGGGGATTGGGTAATGGTTTGGTATCCAAGGGTTTCAAAAGCCCTTGCCTCTTCAACTTCTCTAGCACCTTAGACAGGGGCCTTCCCAAGTTGGAAAACTGCCTGTTCCGGATAGCAGCAACTTCAGCAGAAACGGGCTTTGCTCCCGATGTTCCCCCAATGGGCCTCCTGCTTAGACCATAGAATTTTCTATTCTCGGCCTCTTCTTTTCTCAATATCCATGACAGTTTCCCTCAACTGTCTAAAGTCCGCAATCATGGAGGTCATCCTCCTCAACTTGCCATAAATGGAGGGCTTGGTGCCCTTGATAATCATCTTGATCTGATCCTTCTCCGAAGGCCTGGTCTGCATTTTCAATAACTGACCCCTCCACCGGTCCACATACTCCTTAAAACTCTCCTCCGCTTTCTGCTTAACATTCTCCAGATCACGGAGTGACAAGTCGATCTCCAAGTCAGTGACATACTGTTTCAGGAAGGCATCAGCTAACTCCCTCCAATCTTCCTTCACCTTCTTTCCAAACTGTGGTACCATACCACGGGAGCCCCTTCAAGCGACATTCCAAACATTTTCTGCACCTGACGCTGAGACAAGCCAACTGAACTCATGACTGATACAAACTGTCGGAGATGCACCCTCGGATCCCCATTCCCGTTGAACTTAGCCATATCTGGCATCTTGAACTGTGCCGGCAACTGTTCCTCAAAAGTCAATGTGTCATAATCCAGCAGATCCTCATTCTTACCCCTCATCTTGCGGGTAACTGACTCAACCTGATCCCGAAGTTTCTGCAACTCTGTCTGAGACCCAGATACTCTGCTGCTGCTGCATACTCTGCCATATCATCATCAAAAGCGGGGAGATCATCCCCCAATCTGTTCGGAGATTCCTCTTGCCTCACATCCCCAGAATTAACCCCGGCACGAGACCCAGCTATACCAGCCATAGCAGTAGTCAAAGCCTGCAACTGTTCAGTGATTTTGGCGAGACTGTTCTCTAACTGATCCATACGGGACACCTCATTATCGGATTCACTCATACTTGTTCTTTTAGTGAGTCTGGTTCCTTCTCTAACCCAAACGGTATCTATGGTGTCTTTTAAGACACAAAGGATGTCAACAGGGTATATGTATGCATGATATGCATAAGAAATATATAACCTATATTAAAGCAAATAAAATTCTCAAACAAATCGGCCTATTATCATTTTAGAAGCTTTTGGGACAATTGTCATAAGGGTGAACCCGTCCCAGTTTAAATGGCACAACGAGTTCATGTCTTACGGCAAAGAGCCCAACTAAATCCAAATGATAATATTCCGAAGACAAGCACTCAAGGTGGCCCATCAATCACTTAGAAGCTTTTGGCCCAATAGTCATGAAATACGTTCTTGTCCCAGTTTAAATGGCCCAACAAGCCCATATCCCATGACAAATGGTCCAAATGGATCCAAACGGTGATGTTCCCAAACATAAGCATAGAAGGGAGATAATGCAAACATAACATAATAATAATTTTTTTTTCATAATGGCCCATCAACATTTCAGAAGCCTTGGGCCTAATAGTCATACAGTACGAACTTGCCCCGGTTTAAATGGCCCAGCAAGCCCGTATTTCTGACAATAGTCCAACTGCATCCAAATGAGGATGGTCCACAAGCACATACTCAAGGAAATAATTGCTACTTTAACCATATAAACCAGTCTATGGGTGGGTTTGCAAGAGTATGGACAAAGGCTCTCACTGGCGAAGGATAGCCCACAACTAGGTCTCCCCATTCAAGGGTTCAAGTGACCAAGTGAGCGTATCCCTTTTTATACACTAAGGTACGTGCCAATGAGCTATGGTGTGTGATGGACTGTCAAATGGATTTCCCGTTGTAGATCCCCCAGAGGGAAGGTGGAGCGAGGCTCACTTAAATACCCAAGCCTCTTAGGCTCTTATCGCTTGTTGTCAGGAATAAACAACGAGTCCTCCAAATTAGTCCATCACAAAGGCTACAAGTAGATGGCCATATAGGTGCCCTCACAGCTTTTCCTTCTAGAAAGGTAGTGAATGAAGGAAGACACCAAACCATTACCTAGCCTCAAAGTGCCCTTGATTAAACCCTCACTTATCCACTATAGACATGGCCAATTAAAACATAAATCCACTCATTACAAGACAATATTTCGGGGCCAACTTTACATCCCCAGTGGAGTCGCCAGACTGTGGGACACAGGATCTGAGCGACGCCGTTCCTAGGCTCGCGGCCTAGTTGGGAAGGATTACATAACATGGAGTCGCCACCCGGTGTGAACCGGGACAAAGATTTAAGGCCGCACTCACCCCTCGCAAGGGAAGACCTCAAACCGTTGGGTTCGGAATGGTCCCTTACTCATTCACTTAGATGAAATAATTATATAATAATTTAATAAATAAACAAGCTGAAGTAACACTTATTTCTAAGGGTATCATGCTTCTAAATTCACATTTATAAGATAAAATATGAGCCTAAACATACATGTATTTCACATATAAGATTGCATGCTTAGAAGTACATTAAATCAACAAACAGACAATTTCATTGGCATGTTGTATTCATGAAAACGCAAGCACATACTAATCCATACAAGCATACATGGTAACCATACGAGCACACATATGGGCACTTTTCCAAGTGGTACGTGGAATTGTAGCCCAAGTACAGACCGCACTACCGTCCATTCGGAATCGGCTACGGAATTTACGTCTGGGTTTCCATCCGATATACCGCAAGAAATAATACTCAAATGTTATCATGACACAAGCATATGGATGGTGATACATTGACACATTTACAAAAGAAAGGTCAACCAATAGGCAAATATGCATGAATATAATAAGACAGACTCAGTTCAGTGTGTGCACGTTCGCGTAGCGTTCGTAAACGCGTTCGAACGGTAAACAGAAGGTTCGCGTTCGTGTAACGTCCGAGAACGCGTTCGAACGGAACCAGACCTGATGCATTATGAAACTAAGGCAGTGGATTGCGTTCGTGTAGCGTTCGTAACGCGTTCGAACGGAAAGAAACAGAATGCTCACGTTCGAGTAGCGTTCGTAAACGCGTTCGAACGGAAAGGAGACCTGATGCATGATAAGGCAAAATGTATGCGCGTTCGAGTTGCGTTTGCAAACGCGTTCGAACGGACACGGACCTGATGCATGAAATAGGATGCAATACAGAAAATAAAGGGGCGCGGCGAAGCACTGCCGTAAAGGTGACCTTTTGGGGCTCTTGATCTCTCAAAGAGAGGACCTTTAGACCAACATGCTAAGCCCATGCGCATCACATCACACATACAAGAATATATCCAATCATATCAACCAAGTATGCCCGATTGGACACATCTTACGTCCAATCTGAACACACATCAACCGGCGCGGCAAAGCATCGTGGTAAAGGGCTTTTAGCCCCTCCCCGTAGGGGATCTAACATCACACTTACTAAGCCCATGCACTCGATTGACTTAAACATATGAAAATAAAGATAATATAATAATCAAACTAAATATGCCCGATTGAACGTATCTCGCATCCAACCGAACATACATCAACCGGCGCGGCGAAGTAGTGTCACGAAGGTGGCCTTTTCGGCTCTTTGTCTCCAAATGGATGACCTTTGGACTAACTCACTAAGCCCATGCGCTTGGTTGAACCAATGCATAACTAACGACATATGGAATTCAAATAAAGCAAACTAAATAAACAAAGCAAAGCAGCAGACAAAAGGAGGATGGTGCCATTTACCCAAGCGGTACGTGGAGTTGTGGCCCGAGTACAGATCATATTACCGTCCATTCGGAATCGGCTATGAAATTTATGTCCGGGTTTCCATCCGATATACCGCGAGAGTTGACACATCCCTCATTCATCCAATGCCCACAACATACATCATACACACGACATATACCACAAACACAGAAAATATAATCAAAGTAAATGACCAGAAAATAAAATGAGATTAAGTGTGAAAGATACCCTCAGGTCTAACCTTTTAAGCCGTCTCTCGGACTCACGTTCCACGAAGATCGAAAGGGGGGTAAGGCTCCGCAACTTTTCTGGTCCGCTGGTTCAACGTCCTAGCTCACTGCTTCGCCGCTTTGCTTATTGTTCGAACTCCGTTCTGCTCCTATTCGGCTCCTGTTTTGCTGCTCACTGCACGGGCTACCTGTTTCAATGTTTTCAAAGAACTATTCCAAGTTGTGTGGGTTCTTAGTCAATTACAAAAGTGGTTATTTTTAAGGTTATCTATGTAGTTTTCTAAGTTACTGTTTTTTTTGTAAAGATTTGGGCTGCTGTTAAGGTGATTTAGGAGGTTGTTTAGGCGTGTTTTAGGGTGTGGTTTTTTGTAGTAATTTTCGGTGGTGGAGGGCTGCTGTATAGATGGCTGTTTCGGCTACAGGGGGAGGTGGCTGTGGTGGGGTTCTTTGTTTTCTTGCTTGTGATCTTGTGTGAATTGTGTGTATAAGCTAGAGAGATTGGAGAGGGAGATGGCCTTGGTTTGGTCATGTTTATATAGAGGAGAGGTAGGGTTTGGCCTTGTGTCACAAGGAAGAGATTGTGCATTAAATTAGGATATGATTTAGTGCTAGGTAAGGAAAGCAATGGATTTGATTGGGGGACATGTCTTGGCTAGATTAGGAATACAATATATTTGATTGGTTAGGATTAGGCATTTAATTTGTTAGATTAGGAAGTCATATTTTTAATTTGTTATGATTGATTTTAATTAGGTATATCATCTTTTTAATTTAGGTATATAACATATTTGATTCATTTATATTAGGCATGATTTTATTTTATGTTTTTTTAATTGGTAAATGATTTAAATGTTTTATTTTAATGTTTTATTTAATTGTAAATTTAATTATGTTTATGTTTTATTTATTTGGGATGTGTTTTATGGGCTTTTGGGGGCTAAATGGGCTGGGCGTGAGGCTAGCAGCAAAACCAGAATTACCGGCTCCGTTCGAACGCATCATAGCACGCGGCACTAACGTCCGCAATCTGCACAAGGTTCGAACGAAGTAACGAACGCAGCACCAACGAAGACAGTGAGCTTATTTATTCTGAATTCCCCCTTCCGATATCCGTTTCCCGCGGCTTTCATGACTCAAAAGGTAGTGCCTCCAAATGAGACTCATCATCGGGTTTCACATGCGAAAATGCAATGCCTACAACGTCAATTGACGGTGTGTCCGAACTGAGCTACCTTTTCCTTCAACGGATATGCATTAACAGTGCAAAACTTATTTAGAATAAGGTTCAATAAAAATCTGTTTGACAGAATTCATAATAGATATGAACGGGATAGAAACAGGGTTTCACACTCCTGAAGATTTGGGAATGCAAGGCATATGTTTGGATGATACCAAACTAGAACCCAAATTGGATAAGTGCCAAATTATAGGTTATCCTAGGGAAAACCATAAGTATAGTACTTATACATCTCACTTGAGAAAAATGAGATTGTTGCTCACCATCCAGTTTTCCTAAGAGGAATACCGATAAGCAGTGGTCAGTGGGAGGATAGTAAAACTCGATGAAAAATCAGAGTAATACTTTTCAAGGCACGAAGTCCTTAATGGAACAAAAATAGTTCATCAAGGATGAAACTATACCATTAATCTTCGAATACCCAAGAACCGCGTAGATCGGAGAGAATCAGAAAACAACCTGGGGTATGGGTTTCTGATGTCACCTCATAGATGTCAATCTTGTTGAGGAAGAAAAACCGACTACGTTTTAGGAAGTGATACAAGTTATTGACTCCCTTTTATGACAAAGTGTCATGAGTCCGAAATGGATTCCATGTATAACAACTATGTTTGGATACTAGTTGATGTACCGTAAGGCATTGTGCCTATTGGTACTGTATAAGTCTTCAAGGAAGACATACATGGAAGGAAACATACCAATGTACAAAGCTAGGCTTGTAGCGGAAAGGTATCGTTATCAACAATGTGTTGATTACAGTTCAACCTTTTACCTGTTGCCACGGTAAATCCATTTGGATAATGCTTGCTGAAGCTGCACGTTTCATTTATGAAATGTTTCAGTTAAAGATCAAAATCTCTTTCCTTAAATGAAAACCTTTTGGAGGATGTTTATAACATCTTGAAGATTTTGTCGTACTAAAACCAGCAAACAAGGTATACGGGTTATTCGATCCATGTTTGGATTAAAGCAAGCATTAGGTTCTTGGAATTAACGTTTTGATGTAATCATAATGGTGTATGATTTAATTCAAAAACGAATATAATTCTTGTGTATATAAGAGGGTTAGTGGGAGCACACAGACAGTGGCTATCCTGTATAAAATAATGAAAATATATGTCATTTCTTGGAAATGATATTCCCATAAAACAATCGGTGAAAGCTTGGCTTTCATAGAAATTCTCCGTAGAATTCTTGGGAGTAACAACCTTTATTCTAGGAATAAAGATCTACTGGGATAGATTTAAAGTTCTTAACACTCTCTGAGAAATTGTACATTGAAAAATGTACGCGACTTGGTGTCTCATAAGCTTTGAGCATATGGAGTCACAATCAGGCCAATCCATGTTATAGTCACTGGATTCATATTAAGAATATACTTAGTATCTTAGAGAACTAAGGATATTGTCTTAATGAATGAAGAAAGAAAACTTGAAGTGACTGAGATCACTGCTGCAAGTTTCCAAACTGATAAATACAATGGTACTATAAAGTTTGAATAACGGAAGAGTGAGCTGGAAATCTTCCAAGCAAGATACCGTTACCGAATAAACAACAAATGCGGATTATTGCTGCAGCTGAGGCAACAATAGAAGCCATTTGGGTCGATAATAAATCTAATTAGATTAGATATAGTTCTGTTAGCGGCTGAGCTAGGCGTCAGCACAGGCTAAAGAATTAATGGCCTCATCAATGATCCAGACATATACTTCGACTATTCATCTCATTCGTTTGGATCATAAATTGTGGCGATGTGATGATCGAATAAATCGCGTCAAATGATAATCATATAAATCCGCTGACGAAAACCTTTTCTCAGTAATTTGAGCCAACCGTACATAGTTCGGGTGTTAAACACTTGAGTGACTGGCTATAGGCCAAGTGGGAGATTGTTGGACAATTATGACCCATAGCGTTACTATTTGTACAGATCATGGTGTTGTTGTACAAATAAACTATGTGACAAAAGAGATTGCATTCTTATCATTTGTGATTAGATCACCTAGATGTATAAATGATGAGAGGTCTCTATGATTTTTTCCTGGACAAAGAATGATATGAGACAGTATCAGTCCACGAAGGATAAATCATTAAAAATCCCTAGTCAGAGTATTATCGAGATTGGACATCGATAAATACGTAAAAGACTAGTATTACACTTGTGCACGTTTGTGAGGGCACAACAACATAGTTCTCATATATTTGGGTATAAGATACTCATGCAAGTGTAGTAGGAGGTTGTGTGTCACCGATGGTACGGAAAACAGCTTCGCTTTGGATAGAACCCCTCAGAATCCCATTGGTAGTATGACTGTGTGTCTATAGGAGTCCGACATCAGGGTAGGTGTATTTGGTCTTAACCTGAGACTTGCACCGCTAGCACTTGCGACAATCGATATACTCTAGTTGAGGTCGTCCAGGGCTTTAACCAGTTTTGTGTACACCTATGCTGGGTATATTAAGAATTGTAGAGTATTGGGTGTGATGTCAAGACGGAAGTATCACTCCAGTCATAGTGGAGAAGATGTCACGTGGGATACGGTATTAGTGCTCTTAAGTGCTGCACAGCCATTGGGATATTATGACTAGGTCATGTATATCCGATTATAGAGACTAGTTACCAGACATCCGACATGTGATTCGTACGGGGTAGACACAACTCCAGTCCCAGGCCTAGCACGTGACCATCCGATACTGGATCGACATACAATATACGATGTATACTACGCCTGATAGATCTATATATTCCTGTAAGGATATTTCCGGAGAATTGGGTAGGCATGGCGCTTTGCTAGAAGCAAACCTTGTCTTGTAAATCGTATAAACCTAGTACGAGGTACTTACGTGTTCGGATAGTCCGACGACCGTATTTACTGCCAACATATCCAGGGATCTCATGGGTCGCTTCCCAATGATTCACTAATGATGTATGACTCGCACTTTAATTAATATGGGATTAATTCGATGAGAGATAAAATTAATCTGGGATTAATTACGAAGATATTTTATCTAGGATAAAATATCGTCTAAAGAGAGAAAACGATTAATTTAGAATTAATCGGTAAAATTAATATATTCGATATATTAAACGAAATTAGATTTCGACGCGGAATTGAAATTGGATTTTAATTCGGGCGAACGAATTAATTTAGAATTAATTCGTTAGCGACGTGAATAGTGAATTCGCTAGGCGTAATCATTTAATTACGTCGCGATGGAAAATTCGTTAATTCGTAATTAGCGAACCCGAGCCCGAGAGTGATGGCGAGCGCATTCGCATTTCGAATTCGAGTGCGGCACTCAAGTCACATCAAGCGTCAAATCATTCGTCACATCAAGCGTCAAATCAAATGTCACTTTGAGTGATGTGACATTTGATTGATTGATGTGATTAATTGATTGAAAAGACAACTTGTCACTTTGAGTGATGTAAGTTGGTGGAATAGTGTTAGTTGGTGAAAGTATTTACCATTTGATTTTTGATAATTAATTTGGTAAATCCTTAATATATTTTATGGAAAATATATAAAGCATTTTGGAAATTGTTTTACCAACTCAACCAACACAATTATCTCTCTCTTTCATATTCATCTCTTTCTCCATGAACCTGACGCCCATGGCAGTGGACTGCCACTGCTTGGCCGAACATGGTGAGCCATTTTGGATGATTTTGTGGCAAAATCCAAGTTATAGCACACTCCTTAGAGGAATACGAAGGTGTTAGGGAAACTCACCCACGAGCCGGGAATCGTTTGACGCAAGTTCGAGGCTCAAATTCATGAAGCAAAACTGAAATTTCTTGGACAAAAATCTGCACTGCAGTGGGCGTGAACCAGTGAGCATTTCTTGAAGTTTTGTTGCCTCAAATCATCTCAACCGATCGATGTGAGTATTCCGCAACTTCTTCGATTTGTTTTCACACATTATTCATGCTTGTTTGATGATATTGGGACCTAATTAGAAACCAACAAACACTTCCGGATATATCATCATTTACGGTCATGAAATCTTCGGAATTCGAAATTATTTTGTTCTTCAAATTTGTAGATCTTTGAGTCATTTGTAATCTGGAACTTGAATTACCTCAATTCGATATCGGAGTAAAACTTTATGGCCAAAATACGACAATTACGAAAAGTTGGAATTTCCGAAATTGTACTTCGCCATTTCAATTTTCCAATCTCCAAAATCAAAATGTCAAGTCCCATTTTTGCCCTTATTTATTCTACATTTCGTCCTAAATGATTCAATTGAGTCCAGATTTTATTTTATCTGCAAAATAAACTAAAATACATAAAAAAGTTCATCAAACATGAGAAACTAAACAAAATATTAGGTAAAAGAGGTGGTAAATAGTGATATATTTTTCGCTCATCACCTATAAATACCAAGCCATTTCATTTGTAATTCTCATACTTTCATTGGTATCTTGAATAATAATTAAGGATTGTATCTTTGTTTTATTTAGTAGTTTTGTAATGTATTTTTATTTTTATTTTTAGTAGTAATAATAATTTATGTGTTTTTACTTTCTTTTATGTTTAGTAGTTACTTTTATGCTGGGGGAATGGTGAAACTTTTATTATTATAATTTAGATTAATCTACATTAATTATAATATATAAATTATTTTAAAACCTAACTTAATTGGATACCGCCTTTATGGTCTATTGGACCTAATTAAATTGATTTTAACCTGACTAAATTGGATAACACCTTTATGGTCGGTTGAAATTAAGTATTACTTGACTTAATCATGATACCACATATATGGTCGGTTAGTAATATCATGCAAATTTATATATTATAATAAGAGAGATTTCTAAATTAGAAATAGTAAAGGTAGATTAATCTCACTTATATTATAATATAGAAATTGTAATTTAATAATATGGATTAAAGTTGATACCGTCTTAATGGTTGGTTTTATTTATTTGACATAATGTGACACCTCCTATATGGTCGGTCTTTAGGTGACAGATGATTACCGCTTATAAGGCTGGTTTATTGACAAATAATAACACCGCCTTTATGGCTGGTTCGACTTAATTGGGTAGCAGTGACAATTTATATATTATAATAAAGTGAGATTTCTAAAGGTGGATCCCCTAAACCCCGATATTTTATTTTTATTCTTGGGAAGTGATGAAATACAATATTCACATGCTTAATATTGATTTAAATATATTATGTTTAATGCTTTAGTTTGTTTATTGAATCTTAAGCTTAATGCTTCTTGTTATCTGATCACGCTTAATGCTTCTTGTTGTCTGATCACCAATAAGATTGATGTGGTAAACTAAAATTAACTTGGAAAATGGATTTAAGGTTTTAGCCTTAGATTCAATAGCTCCCGATCTTACTTAAGGATAGATAAACCTTAATAGATTTCCATCCTGGATAGACATATACCTGTCGGACGGAGGTAGCCATAATAGGAATTTGAACTTAATGAATTTAGGTAACTTGGTTAACATAGACATATGATTAATTGGGTTATTTGGGTGTTTGCATCTGACCATTGACAGAGGCGTTTGCATATCTTTGTGTTCCATGTTAACAGACTAATTTATTTCATATGTATAAGAAAATCAATTCATCATTAGAATAATATTATTTGGATTCATAACTTAGATGTTTGTGTCTTTTGTTTATTTTCCTTAGTATTTTCTTTTGTGCTTTTATTTATTTATTTATTTCGCAATCCACATTCAACCAATCAAAAATAATCATTTTCTCCTCTCCCTTTAATTAGATACCTGTAAGCATTTAGCATCAATAATTAATAACAACAATAGAAATTAAGTCCTTGTGGAATTGATATTTTTATACTACTTGAGCGATACGTGCGCTTGCGTTACGTGTGTGATTTCACCGATTAGTAATGAGTTCCGTACGAGTATTGTATGTGAGAGCCAACTCATATGTATGTGATGTCTTGATTGTGTGTTCCTGGATATCTTAACTATTCTGTATGTGTGAGTAAAGTACTTATTTCAGAGTTTTATAATGATATTTTTCTGATCATTTGACTAAATTGATTCTTACTTGAAATGTTGATTTCACTCGAGTTGAGACATAGGATTTAAGCTTTTTGATAAAGTTTGATTTCAGACAAATATTTTGATGATGAAAATAATTTCAAGGAATGCTTTTATGATTTTGGATGCATTGGGGAAAAATCCACCTCAGATGTAACTTGATTCAGAAATGGAATTGACGGATATCAGTAACCAATCCAAATATAGACGTGTGCACACGAGATACATGACTAGAGATGACAATGCCCATAGATCTTGGTTATTGGGCTAGTGGACAGTGAGGTCCCTAGATCCGGATTTCAGAGACAGGTTGGTGGCACTGATAGTAACATTTTTTACTGATTTAGTGGCTTGGGGGACAGCGAGACGTGACTGTAGGACACAGAAATTGGGCGACGCTGTTCCGGGCTCGCGACTCGGTTGGGAGTACGGAGTAGCCCTAGAGGGACTAAACCGGAGAAATAAAATGGAGTCGCCACCCGGTGTGAACCGGGAAATGATTTAGGCCGCACTCACACCCTCGCAAGGGAAGACCTCAAACCGTTGAGTTCGGAATGGTCCCTTACTTAATGTCATTTGTAATGAACGGATTTGTGCAATTTTAACCAAGTCTACTTAACATACATATTGGTCAGAGTAGTCTAAATTCCTATAAAGCCTACATCTAGGTTTGCATGCTTCAAAGATAAGCCACGAAAGCGGTAAACATAACTCATGAATATTTAAATTAATACATGCAGAACAAACATGTGGCCAAGGAATTTGGCCGTTCTTAATGTTGGACCTCGCATACCTGGTTGAACGTATTCCACGTCAACCGAGCACGCCGTGTCCGGGACAACAAAATAAAATAAAGGGTGCCCTCATGTCTTACCTTTTAAGACGCTTTTCGGGAATGTGTTTCACGGTGTCGGAAGGGTTATCGTTCCCACTGTTTTCACTGGTTCGCTGTTTCGCTGTTTTCTCAGGTCTGCTATTTCCGCTATTTTCGTTGTGTTCACGAGTCCGCTGTTTTCGCTATTTTCTCAGGTTCATTATTTTTGTTTGTTTATCTATTTTCGATAGGTCCGCTGTTTTTTACTGTTTCGCTCGCGGTTTCGGGATGATTTTTGGGACGATTTCTGGGATGATTTTGGGATGATTTTTGGGACGATTTTCTGGACTGTTTGGATTACGATTTTGGGCTGAATTAGAGGCGGTTTTTCTCACTATTCCTACGTATGCATGGGTTGCATGGATGGGGCTATGATTATAAGTGATTCACGTGCATGACTTGGAGGCAGTTAGAGTTATTTTGGGTGAATTATTCACGGTAGTTTTTTGGCCAGTTTTTGGTTACGATTTTGGTTTATATTGCTCGTTGTTCTCGGCTGGCTGAGAGAGGTTCATTTGGTCTTTGGGGGCTGCTATCGTGGGTTCTTGTTTTGTGGGCTGTTTGTTACGTTGAGGCTGCTGGTTTCATGAAGGATTGTGACGTGAAGGCAGAGAGTTGGTGCGTGAGGCAAGGTGAGCTCAGGGGGCCGAAGTGTAGGCTGTGTACGTGTATGCGTTTATGTATAGGGGCTGTTCTTTATGTTAGGGACGTGAGGGGTGTGAGGCAGACGCGTGAGAGCTTGAGGACGTGAGGGTTGCTGGCTATGTTTAGGATATACAGAGAAGAACTTTAGGCATGCAGTGAGGGTTCATGGCGTGAAGGGGCATGTGTGTTGTGAGTGTATCTGTGCGGCAGTGAAGAGCAGTTAAGGATGGCTATTTACGAGAGGTAGGGGTGATTGGTGAAGGGCAGTGAGTGAGGTGAGAGAAGGTGTGACTTAGGGTTTCATTTTGTGTGGATGAGTTGTGCGTGTTTGAGGGTTTGTTTCACTCTAAGGGACGTGAGGGCTTGAGTGTGGATTGTGAATGGTGATGAGT
Organism: Zanthoxylum bungeanum; assembly: GCA_019454045.1. Lineage (NCBI taxonomy): Eukaryota > Viridiplantae > Streptophyta > Magnoliopsida > Sapindales > Rutaceae > Zanthoxylum > Zanthoxylum bungeanum. The sequence goes on from SKCR01019272.1 coordinate 41,649, forward strand.
TGTTAAATGGCTTGCCTCCTGGAAGGCTGGAATCATTAGGCAGTGAGTGAAGGTGTTGTTTGGGTGCAGTTTAGGGCTACTGGTTCATGAAGGGTTGATGATGTATGTGTTGGTAGTGTGGTGCGTGAATGAAGGAGAGGCTAATGGTGAAGGAGCTGTGAAGTTTTGGGCGTGTGCTGCTGGATAAGTTTCTACGTGAATTGGCTAAGGTGAAGGGCGTGGCTTGGCTGCTTGATTTGTGGGCTGTGAAGTAGTGTGGGAAATGGGTTGCTAAAATGGCCAGTTGGATGAAAGGCAGTAAGTGTGTATTAGGTGTTCCAAGGCAGAATAATGAGGGTTTAAATAGGCAAATGGAGGGCATTAATGAGATTGGCAAGTGATAATGAAAGGTAATCAATTTGATGACAAGTTTAATTTGGAAATGGAAGGAAGGTAATGTATAATTGTGATTCTTTGTTGAAAATGAATAAAGGTTGAAAGGAAAGGAAATGAAATGACATGTTTTGTTGGGAAATGGAAGAAAGGTTATGTATAATTATGATTCTTTGTTGAAAATTCAAAAAAAGGTGATGGAAAATGAAGAAAATGAGAGGGGATGGTGATGGGCGTGGGGTGGGTGTGATGGCTAAATGATGTGGGGTTGATCTAATAATGCCTTGGAAATTAGGTGTCAAGGTAAAAGGTGAGATCAAAGGTGTAAAGTAATTTGGTGGAAGGATAAATCATGTTTGAATAGTGCAAGGAGGGTGAAATCATGTGCATGGGCGTGGGCTTTATGGATGGTGGGCTTGGTGTTTAGGTGGGCTTAGAGTGGTTTGCGGGAATTTCGGGCCAAAGATATACCTCGAAACGAAGATTCAACATGTGAACTCCGAGCGAACTTAGCGAATCAAAACCAATAATATGTCAATTCTCGACTTCTCATTTCCGACGACCGTTTTCCACAACTTCCACGACTTAAAGGTAGTGCCTCCTTATGAGACTCCTCATCGGTTCGATATACAAAAATGCAATGCCTACAGTCGCCCCCACTTTGATGGGATTTGTTCAGTGTGTGATAGTGACAATCCTATCAAAGTTTCATGCAATGCATTTTTACTTACCTGGCTCGCCAGCTGCCGCATGGTCCGCCTGCTATTGTTGAGTTGATGGTGTTGAGGTGCTTCGACCCCTGGTCCATTCCCGAACCGTTGTTGTGCTGTGGTATGATGAAGTCCATTCCCGAATCGTCACCAGGTTGTGGTCCATTCCCGAACCGATGATGTGAGGTGATGTGATAAGGTCCATTCCCGAACTGTCACCGTGTTGTGGTCCATTCCCGAACCGATCTCCATTCCCGGAGTGTTGCTGTGATGTGATGAAGTCCATTCCCGAACTGTCACCGTGTTGTGGTCCATTCCCGAACCGATGATGTGAGGTGATGTGATGAGGTCCATTCCCAAACCGTCACCGTGATGTGGTCAATTCCCGAACCGATGATGTGATGTGATGAAGTCCATTCCTGAACTGTCACCGTGTGTGGGTCCATTCCCGAACCGATCTCCATTCTCGGATTGTTGCTGTGATGTGATGTGATGAGGTCCATTCCCGAACCGTCACCGTGATGTGGTCCATTCCCGAACCGATGATGTGATGTGATGAAGTCCATTCCCGAACTGTCACCGTGTTGTGGTCCATTCCCGAACCGATCTCCATTCCCAGAGTGTTGCTGTGATGTGATGTGATGAAGTCCATTCCCGAACTGTCACCGTGATGTGGTCCATTCCCGAACCGATCTCCATTCCCGGAGTACCATTCCCAGTCTGCTCATTCTCGAGCTGTCCATTCCCGGACTAAATCTCCATTCTTGGAGTGCCATTCCTGGCGTGCCATTCTCGGCGTGCTCATTCTTGAGCTGTCCATTCCTGAACTAAATCTCCATTCTCGGAGTGCCATTCATGGCGTGCCATTCTCGGCGTGCTCATTCTCGAGCTGTCCATTCCCGGACTAAATCTCCATTCTCGGAGTGCCGTACCTGGCTCAACTGATCTGATATCTCCATACATGGAGTGCCGTACCTAGATGAACTGATCTAATGTCTCCATACCCGGAGTGCCGTACCTGGCTGAACTGATCTCATGTCTCCATACCCGGAGTGCCGTACCTGGCTGAACTGATCTGATATCTCCATACCCGGAGTGCCGTACCTGGCTGAACTGATCTCATGTCTCCATACCCGGAGTGCCGTACCTGGCTGAACTGATCTAATGTCTCCATACCCGGAGTGCCGTACCTGGTAAAGACTAATATCGATGTGGGCCTCAAACCATAAAGTGCCATACCAGGTAAAGACTTATAGTGATGTGGGCCTCAACCGTAGAGTGCCATACCAGGTAAAGACTTATAGTGATGTGGGCCTCAACCCGCAGAATGCCATACCCGGCAAAGACTGATAATGATGTGGGCCTCGACCAGCAGAATGCCATACCCGGCAAGGCTGATAATGATGTGGGCCTCGCCCCCAGAGTGCCATACCCGGCAAAGTCTGATAGCGATGTGGGCCTCAACCCGCAGAGTACCATACCCGGAAAAGTCTGGTAATGATGTGGGCCACGCCCTTAGAGTGCCATACCCGGCAAAGACTGATAGTGATGTGGGCCTCGCCCCCAGAGTGCCATACCCGGCAAAGACTGATAATGATGTGGGCCTCGCCCCTAGAGTGCCATACCCGACAAGACTGCTATTGATACTGATGTGGGCCTCTCCCCCAGAGTGCCATACCCGGCAAAGACTGATAATGATGTGGGCCTCAACCCGCAGAATGATATGGGCCTCGCCCTCGAACTGATGATGTAGGCTCTCGCCCCTAGGCTGATATGGGCCTCGCCCTTGAACTGATAATGATGTGGGGCCTCACCCCAAAGCTGATATGGGCCTTGTTCCCAAGCTGACATGATATTCTGTTTCACATATTGTATTACCTCTCACGAGATAATCTTTGATAGCTAGACATATTTTCGTCCTCAACGACTGCTTCGTGTCAAAACTGATGAATCTTCAAAGTACTCGATATACTCAAGTCCAATCATCTGAATGGGTGATCGGAGCTAGACTCCTCGTGTGTGTGTGCCAAGGCTCTTCCACAGCTTAGTCCTTAAGTAAGCCAACTTGGTGATTTCGTTTCAGAGAATCGAACCAGTGGGTCTAACCAACCTGGATGTCTTAATCACATTCTGTGATTACTTCAGCATACTCAACATGATATGGTTTTCATCTTTTTTCTTTTGTCTATTTCTTTTCATTTTTTTCTTTTTTCTTTTTTCTTTCCTTTTTCTGACACACCTACCATTTAAGGTAGCATTTCTCCTCATGGTGGTCCTAATACTCGCCCATGGGTAGCTTCACGCTTATCGGTTATATGTGGTCTATTTTTTCTTCTTTTCTTTTTTATTTCAGAGACTTTTTTCTTTATTTCCAACCATATCATATATCATAGCATCAGTAAACAAGTGTGGACACCCAGGAAAATGGTCATTCACTAATACATCATCTCTTCAACTAGTCACCTCGATAACTACTCAAGCTTCTACTGCTAGGATCTCGTAATCAAGTGCTCGTGAGTCTAACTGAGATCAATCCATTCAGAATACCGGACGAGAGCATGTATCGCACTTATCATTTCTAGGGTTTCCCCCTACAGCATACAATGTCATCATCGGACATATGTCTAACCATCAAAGACTTATCTCTCTCATTTTTTTTTTCTTTCATCATTTTTTTTATCATTTTTTTTTACAATTAAACTAAAGCACAAACTTTCAAATATGTCTCATGTCTGTAATACCTGGTTATCAGGAAACATCACCGATTAAGATCAATATCCAATTTGCGCTTCTAGCCACGATCACTCTCTGTCCAGTCTAATTTGGAGAGGATGGGGTCGAGCTTCGGTTCAAAAGCTAGGATCTGGTCAATCAACTCTTCGGCCTTTGTCGCAGTCAAGAAAATATCTCCCACAGATTTGGTGACGAACTCATGTCTCTTGGCTTCCGCGAGAAACACAAACAGAAAATCGAAGAAATGCTCAACATTGAGTATCCCAATGGGCTTCCGATGAATGTTTAAATGCGCCCATGATGCTACGGTGAATATCTCTTCAAGGGTACCAAGTCCACCTGGTAACGCAATAAACGCATCTGCAGTATTTATCATTTCATGGAGTCGTTCAGACATACCTGATACGATGCGTGCATCTCTATTTTTTGGTCTAATTAATTGTTCGTCCGCCAAAGGTCTTGAGATGATTCCCAAAACATGACCGCCACCGTCCTGAACAGATTTGAAATGCTTCCCATTATCCAAAGATTTCCACCGCCATATACTAGGTGCATATTCTTCTCAGCCATGACTCGCCCCAGTTCCTTTGCAGCCTCAATGAATTCTGGTTTATTACCAGTATTGGATCCACAGAAAACACAAATTTGCTTAACTCACTGCTGTTAAGTTGCTTCCATTTTTTTTATCTTACTTGGATGTATATTTGGATGTGTTGAGAAGAGAAATGTTGAGCTGAACTTATAGAACCTGAAAAGGGGTGAGTAATAATTGCACTAATATCTTCCCCCGAATGGTTGTTAGCTAAACCACAAAAGAATTCGTCAGAGGTCAAAAAGTCTCTGGATCATGTCTACGACAATATAAGAAAACAACAAAAGAAATCGTGTGCGGTTAAAAAGTCGTGGATTCTATCCACAAAAATAAAAGAAAATACCAAAAGAAGTCCTAAAAGGTCAAAAAGTTGTGGATCCTGTCCATAAAAACACCAAAACAAGTCATGAAGGGTCAAAAAGTCTGGGATCCTGTCTACGAAAATAACAGAAAGTAACAAAAGAAGGCAAATCAAAGCAATAATTAAAGCAAAGGAATTGTGTACTCAATACGCCTCATGCTTGGTATAAATTCATTAGGATGCGTCTCAGGAATTCTTTCCTTACTCTGCCACCACTAATGAATTAGCTCCCATCTTTGTGGTTGCCGAGCACCATTCCCTCTGTCTTAAAATGCTATGTCTTTGCTTTTACCTACAAAAATAACACACAAAATTAAAGACTCTACAACATGTATACACAAAGCATGAAAACAGAAATCGCAACAAAGTGCATGGGTGGCCTCCCTGCTAAATTCATCATCTTCAGCCAGACATGACCAAAATCCATCTGTCAAGGTGGCTTCAATGTAATCCTCAGTGCTTGTGTCACCTTTTAATCTTTGCCACTTTCTTTTTCTTTTTTCTTCTTTAAAACATGCGAATACAAAACAACAGAATAAATACGTGTGCATGTAATGTATACGTATGCAAGTGTAGAGGTCCTCCATGTTCATGATGGGTTAGACCCTCATTGTGCTCCTTGGCGCCATGTGTTTCCTCCTGCTAGTTCTTCCTTTCTGTTTAAAACCTGCAAACATAGGACAAACACAAGAATTGCAAGTACGTTACGTGTATGCATGCATGGATATGTTTCATATCCCGTTGGGTTAGGTTTTCTGCCAATTCCCTTGGTGACTGCTCGGTCTTCTCTTCCTCAGATAAAGTACAACATTAATTGGCTTGGTGAACTCATTCCTTTCCAAGTCTGACAGTTTCGCTGCCCCGTTTCCCAATTGCCATTCTGTCTTTTCTGCTTGCTTCTTCTGGGAGTTCTCTGCGTTCCAAGTATTGCTGAATATCATAATACCACTTATTGAGGTAGTAGACTGCATGCTCCACCCCCGTCTCATCCGCTTGTACCATCATCGCCCCCAGCGCTTCGGGTTCAATTGACAAATATAGTACCAAGGGTTTTCCCAGTCTTGGAGGTTTCAAGATAGGCGGTTTCACCAAATATTCACTGATCTTGTCGAAGGCTTCCTGACATTGCTTATTCTATTTCACTGGCTTGTCTTCCTCAACTTGGCGATGAACCGACTGATGTATTGAATTTTCCCAAGGAATACTCTAACTTCTTTTTCTTAACCCAACGGATATCTATGATGGCTTTTAAGCAAAAAAGGGTTAGCATGATGCATGATATGCGTGAGATGAGTATTAATGTATGAAATAAATAAGCTCATGAAAGAATTTTCACTAATTGGCCCGTTATCATTTTAAAGTATTCAATCACACTATTGCACAGTGCAAACTTGTCCCAGTTGAAAAGGCCCAACAAGTTTACACTTTGCGATAATATAACTGAATAACTTCAAATGATAAGAAGCCCAAACACAGAATAGCCCATTAGCATTTTAGAAGCTTTTGGCCTAATTGTCAAAAGACATGAACTTGTCCCTGTTTAAATGGCCCAACAAGTTCACATTTATTGACAATCAGTCCAACTGAATCCAAATGATAGTGGTCCAAAACACAAGCAATACTAAATATTTTCTAAAGGTCATAAAACTAAGGTTCATGTGTAGGTTTTAAGAATGTAAACAAAGGCCCTTATTGACAAAGGATTACTCACAACTAGGACTCCTCATTCAAGGGTTCAAACGACCAAGTGAGTGCACCTCATGGTATATGCCAACAAGTTAAGGTATATGACTAACTGTCAAATGGACTTCCCGTTGTAGATTCCCCAGAGGGAGGGTGGAGCGACGCTCTCTTAAGTACCCAAGCCCCTTAGGCTCTTATCGCTTGGTGACAGGAATAAACAACGAGTCCCCAAATTAGTCTATCACATGAGATGATTATCTAAATGCCTTCACATTTCTTCCTTATAAAAAGGTAGTGAGTGAAGAAAGACACCAAACTATCACCTAGCCTTAATAATGCATTTGATTAAACTCCTTAAACACACAGTAGACATGATTAATTAAAACACAAATCACAAACATTACAAGACATTATTTTGGGGCCGATTCTCTATCCCCAGTGGAGTCGCTAGACTATAGGACACAGAAATTGGGCGACGCTTTTCTGGGCTCGCGGCTCGGTTGGGAGTACGGAGTAGCCCGCGGGGGACTAATCCGGAGAAATAAAATGGAGTCGCCACCCGGTGTGAACTAGGAAAATGATTTAAGGCTGCACTCACCCGTCGCAAGGGAAGACCTCAAACCGTTGGGTTCAGAATGGTCCCTTACTTAATGTCATTTGTAATGAACGGATTTGTGCAATTTTAACCAAGTGTACTTAACATACATATTGTTCAGAGTAGTCTAAATTCCTATAAAGCCTAAATCTAGGTTTGCATGCTTCAAAGATAAGCCACGAAAGCGGTAAACATAACTCATGAATATTTAAATTAATACATGCGGAACAAACATGTGGCCAAGGAATTTGGCCGTTCTCAATGTTGGACCTCGCATACTCGGTTGAACGTATTCCACGTCAACCAAGCACGCCGTGTCCGAGACAACAAAATAAAATAAAGGGTGCCCTCAGGTCTTACCTTTTAAGTCGCTTTTCGGGAATGCATTTCACGGTGTCGGAAGGGTTATCGTTCCCACTGTTTTCACTGGTTCGCTGTTTCACTGTTTTCTCAGGTCTGCTGTTTCTGCTATTTTCATTGTTTTCACGAGTCCGCTATTTCCGCTATTTTCTCAGGTTCACTATTTTTGCTGTTTTGTCCATTTTCGACGGGTCCGCTGTTTTTACTGTTTCGCTCGCGGTTTCGGGATGATTTTTGGGACGATTTCTGGGATGATTTTCTGGACTGTTTGGATTACGATTTTGGGCTGTATTAGAGGTGGTTTTTCTCATTATTCCTACGTATGCATGGGTTGCATGGATGGGGCTATGATTATGAGTGATTCACGTGCATGACTTGGAGGCAGTTAGGGTTATTTTGGGTGAATTATTCACGATAGTTTTGTGGCCTGATTTTGGTTACGATTTTGGTTTATGCTGCTCGTTGTTCTCGGCTGGCTGAGAGAGGTTCATTTGGTCTTTGGGGGCTGCTATCGTGGGTTCTTGTTTTGTGGGCTGTTTGTTACGTTGAGGCTGCTGGTTTCATGAAAGATTGTGACGTGAAGGCAGAGAGTTGGTGCGTGAGGCAAGTTGAGCTCAGGGGGCCGAAGTGTAGGCTGTGTACGTGTATGCGTTTATTTATATAGGCTGTTCTTTGTGTTAGGGACGTGAAGAATGTGTGGCTTTGCTGCTGTTAGGGGGATGCTTGAGTAGGTTATTTGCGTTGAAGGCTGATGAACGTGAGGGGTTTGAGGCAGACGCGTGAGAGCTTGAGGACGTGAGGGTTGCTGGCTGTGTTTAGGATATACAGGGAAGAATTTTAGGCATGCAGTGAGGGTTCATGGCGTGAAGGGGCATGTGGGTTGTGAGTGTATCTGTGCGGCAGTGAAGAGCAGTTAAAGATGGCTAGTTATGAGAGGTAGAGGTGATTGGTGAAGGGTAGTGAGTGAGGTGAGAGAAGGTGTGACTTAGGGTTTCATTTTGTGTGGATGAGTTGTGCGTGTTTGAGGGTTTGTTTCACTGTAAGGGACGTGAGGGCTTGAGTGTGGATTGTGAATGGTGATGAGTTGCTAAATGGCTTGCCTCATGGAATCGTTAGGCAGTGAATGAAGGTGTTGTTTGGGTGCAGTTTAGGGCTACTGGTTCATGAAGGGTTGATGATGTATGTGTTGGCAGTGTGGTGCGTGAATGAAGGAGAGGCTAATGGTGAAGGAGCTGTGAAGTTTTGGCGCGTGTTGCTGGATAAGTTTCTACGTGAATTGGCTATGGTGAAGGGCGTGGCTTGGCTGCTTGATTTGTGGGCTATGAAGTAGTGTGGGAAATGGGTTGCTAAAATGGCCAGTTGGATGAAAGGCAGTAAGTGTGTATTAGGTGTTCCAAGGCAGAATAATGAGGGTTTAAATAGGCAAATGGAGGGCATTAATGAGATTGGCAAGTGATAATGAAAGGTAATCAATTTGATGACAAGTTTTGTTTGGAAATGGAAGGAAGGTAATGTATAATTGTGATTCTTTGTTGAAAATGAATAAAGGTTGAAAGGAAAGGAAATGAAATGACATGTTTTGTTGGGAAATGGAAGAAAGGTTATGTATAATTGTGATCCTTTGTTGAAAATTCAAAAACAGGTGATGGAAAATGAAGAAAATGAGAGGGGATGGTGATGGGCATGGGGTGTGATGGCTAAATGATGTGGGGTTGATCTAATAATGCCTTGGAAATTAGGTGTCAAGGTAAAAGGTGAGATCAAAGGTGTAAAGTAAATTGGTGGAAGGATAAATCATATTTGAATAGTGCAAGGAGGGTGAAATCATGTGCATGGGCGTGGGCTTTATGGATGGTAAGCTTGGTGTTTATGTGGGCTTAGAGTGGTTTGCGGGAATTTTGGGCCAAAGATATACCTCGAAACGAAGATTCAACATGCGAACTCTGAGCGAACTTAGCGAATCAAAACCAATAATATGTCAATTCTTGACTTCTCATTTCCGACACCGTTTTCCGCAACTTCCACGACTTAAAGGTAGTGCCTCCTTACGAGACTCCTCATCGGGTTCGATATGAAAAAATGCAATGCCTACAGTAACACCTCAAGATCACAAGATTTTATACAGGTTGACAGATGGTTTTTCAGATGATGTTTTCATAACTATTTTACAAAGGTTTTGAAAGGAAAAATTGGATTTAAGTATTATGAACTTGGAAAGTTATTGCATTGATTATGAGTATTTACAGAAAATCTCATAGATTTATAGATGGAAAGAGTTTTCTAAAAAGTTTTATAGAAAAATATGTATTTTCAGATAAGAAAAGAGATTTCTGAAAAGACAGTTTTCAAGACCTTTTGTTTGGATTACCGATTTGATTGTAATTCAAAGATGGATAATTGTGATAAATGTATATGTGTATGAATTCATATTTCATATGATTGAAGTGTATTTGATATCAAACGTTATACTCTGTGGTATTCATGCTTTGTTTGTATGCTTTGAATGTTAGCTATTAGAATATCACATTTGTAGATAAGTAAATATGAAAGTTTGACGTGGGTTAAGTATAAAGGAAAATAACAAGTTAAGAAAAACTGAACTTGTAACATTTTAGTGATTCTGATAAATTGTTGATATGTTGATTGGTTTAGCTCACGTAACCTTTATAAAGTAACCAGCCGTAATTTAAGCTGACTAAACCACCACGGGTTTGGGATGGCCTGACCGGCATTGTCACACACGTATAACGCAAGTGCACGTATCGTTCAAGTAGTATAAAAAGTATCGATCCCACAAGGACTTAATACCTAAGCTATTAATTTATAAAGTCAAATGTTTACGAGTATCTAATGGATTTATTGATTGGATGGTGATTTTAAATTTAAAAACAAGTAAATAAAATGGCACGAAAGTAGGTTTAGGAAAATTTAATATTAAGAAACTATCTAGGGTTGTGAATCTTTCCAATATCTTTTAAAAGATGAAGTGATTATTTTATGTTTGTGTAATATATTGGTTTACTAACCTGGAACACGAAATTATGAAAAAGCCTCTTTCGATGGTCAGATGCAAATACCCATTGTAACCCAATTAATCATATGTCTATGTCAACAAAGTTACCTGAATTAATTAAGATTAAGTTCCAATTGTGGTTACCCCCGCCCGACATGTATATGTCTATCCTGTAAGGAAATCTATTAAAGGGTTATCTATCCTTAAGGAAGATCGTGGGCTATTAAGTCTAAGGCTAAAACCTAAAATTCATTTGTCAAGTTTATTTTAAGTTTACCAGATCAATCTTATTAATAGCCAGTTAACAAGAAGTATTAAGACTAAGACTCAATAAAAAAACATTTATATTACCCAAACCGTAAAATAACCCCTTATAAACCAGTAATATTGGAAATCATCACAACCCTAGATAACAGGCTTATTTACAACACATATCTAAGGCTAGTAAAAGCTAAAATAAAATAAAAGACATAAAGTAAAGGCTGGAAATTAAAAATGTAAATAAAATAATAAAGAAAATGATGGGGGTTAAATGATCCACTTTTACTATTTCAAAATAAGAAATCTCCCTTATTCTCAATGTTTACCTATTGATTAACCAGACCATAAAGGTGGTAATTTCATTTGTCTCAATCAAATCCAACTAACCATATAGGCGGTAACAAGGTTATTACCTAAACCGACCATATAGGCGGAAACTACATCTGAAATGTAAAACTGACCATATAGGCGGTAAATAAGGTTGTCACCTAAACCGTCCATATAGGCGGTAACTAAATAATCCAAATTTTAATTAAAATAAGGGAGATTAATCTAATTTATTATATTAAAAGTCTCACCTTTTCACCTCAACCGAATGAGATTATCTGTTCATGTTGTAAATGAAAACACACAAAATTTTATTAATAAATAAAAAAAATACAAGAAAACTTAAATAAATATACAAGACACTTTCCTTTAGGTTTTCATGGAGAAATTCCTTCAAAGAAAGCATGGAAAATTTACAAAGTTTAGCTTGGTATTTATAGGAAAATCTAAAGGCTTCCACCAATTTCTCCACCAATTGCTCCACCAAACATGGCACCAAATCCTCCACCAAACATGACATTTTTTATTTTTTATTTTATTTATTTTATATTTTAAAAATGACTATAGTAATTAAACAAAATATACTAAAGTATTCATCAATTTCGGTCTTGCAAACTTCAGAATTCGAAACTATTTAAAACTTCAAAGTTGTAGATCTCTGTGTCTTCTTTAATCTGCAACTTGAATCAGCTCAATCGGATATCGGATAAAAAAGTTATGGCCAAAATACAAAACTTTCACCAAACTGGAATTTAGGACTGCACTTCGTGATGCTTATAGTAAATTTCCGTTTTCGGCATTTTTTTCTCCGGATTTCATCGTTTTATCCCCGAGTTGATTCCATTACGTCCCGATACTTTATTTTTCTACAAAACACATAAAAACACATCAAAACGCTCATCAAACCTAAGAAACTAAACAAAATATTAGGTAAGGGGCGGTAAATATTGATATATTTTCCGCTCATCACACCCCCAACCTAACATTTTTGCTAGTCCTCAAGCAAAACATTAAAATATAATAAATAATTAAAATTAAACTAAGTCACTTTCTTAGGGATTACGGTTGCATTTAGCATATGCAACAAGCCTTTAAACCCCTAGATGTCCCTAATAGACCTGGTGCCCTAAAGCCAACTGGTTTGGGAGCCACCGACCCAACACTCGCTACATATATGGAAGATATTGTATATAAATAAAAAAAAATCAAAAAATCAAAGAAAAAATCAGAACAATCAGAAAAATTATTCCATTACTTATTCGGTAATTTAGAAAGAAAGAAAAGAACTAGTGACTTGGAATAGAAGTTTCACCTGATTAGTCACTAACTTTTTTATTCTCTTTTCTCTTGTCCTTTTCTTTTGTGTGCATTAGTTTCACTACCTTTTTACTTTTGTAAAATGTTTGTGGGTATCATGTTGTAAACCCTCACGGGACTACAACTCGTCCACTAGGGACACCTAGGGGTTTAAAGGCTTATTGTATATGCTAAATGCAACCGTGATCCCTACGAAAGTGGCTTAGTTAAATTTTATTTTAAAGATGTTTATATTATTTTATTTTGTGTTTTGCTCGAGGACTAGCAAAATATTAGGTTTGGGGGTGTGATGAGTGGTAATTATATCATTATTTCCCAGTCATTTAACTTAATATTTTGTATAGTTTCTTGAGTTTTGTGAATATTTTGATATGTTTTGTGGTATTTTGTAGATAAATAAAGTTTCAGGACTCTCTGGAGGTGATTTGGGGCCAAAACAGTGAAAAATGGAAAAAAAGGGCAATTTGGTAATTTTGCGCGTTGCGACGCGCAAGCCTTTGGCGTTGCGACGCCTATCATGCGCCATGAGCTGCTAATGTGTTTCGGGGGACACGTGTCAGAATCTGAAAAGTTTGACTTGCTAACGTGCGCCTCCCACGTGTCAACATCACAGCCGATCTGCTAACGTGCGCCGTGCCACGTGGCATCATCATATGTTTCCGACAATCGCCATCGCCACATTTGCCACATGTCAATCCACGTGTCATCCACGTCATCATCCACATTAGCAGTAGATCGAGTCAACTCGCCATGTCAGCGCCACATAATCATCAGCCAATCACAGTATGCCACGTGATGCAATCCTACGGTCTCGACAATCACTTTCGCCACGTGACGCCACGTCATCGCCACATCAGCACAATTATTGAGTCAATTATCCACATCGCCACGTCATTGGATAAGAATTTGAAGCAGCCAACCAAAGTGCAACATGTGGCGCGGCGCGACACGAAGCGCGCGTCGCGACGCTTGCAGCCTACCGAGGCCTATAAATTCAACTCATTTTTCAGATTTCAGATGTACCTTTCTCTCTGAATTCTGTGATGTAAATAATTAGTTTTATATCTAGTTTCTTTTAATTTCAGTTTTGTAATTAATTTTATTTACTTCTGTAATAGTAATTTACTTTCTTTACTTTTTCAGTTTTTACTATTCAGGAGGTAAACTTCCCTCTACTAGGGTGAAAGGTAAAACTTTTATTATTGCTATTTAGATTAATCTCCCTAATTATAATATATTCATTATTTAAAATGACTTAATGAGGATACCCTATATTGGCTGGTTGGTAATTGATATTAAATTGATTTTAATTGACTAAGCAAGGATACCGCCTGGTTGGTTGGTTGGTAATTTACCGCCTATATGGCTGGATTATGGACAAATATTATTACCGCCTTAATGGCTGGTTGGACTTAATTTGACTTAATCAGGCTACCGCCTATATGGCTGGTTGGTAATACCATCACAAGTTAATATATTATATTAAGGGAGATATCTAAAATAGTAGTAGTAAAAGTAGATCCTTTGACCCTAGCATTTTATTTTTGTAATTTTACTTTTCAGTATTTACTTTACCGTATTACTTTTCAGCATTTTATTTTATGTTTTTACTTTTAAGTTTTTACTAGCCATAGTTATGTGTCGTAACTAAGTTAGTTATCTAGGGTTGTGATGAATTCTAATATCACCGGTTTATAAAGGGGTTATTTTATAGTTTGGGTAATTTAAAGGTTTACTTATTAAGTTTTAAGCTTAATGCGTCTTGTTAATTGGCCACTAATAAGATTGATCTGGTAAATCTAAAATAAACTTTACAAAGGAATTTAGGTTTCAGCCTTAGACTTAATAGCCCACGATCTTCCTTGAGGATAGATAACCCTTTAATAGATTTCCTTACAGGATATACATATACCTGGCGGGCGGGGGGTAGCAATAATTGGAACTTAAACTTAATCAATCCAGGTAATTTGGTTGACATAGACATATGGTTCAATTGGGTTAAACTGGGTATTTGCGTCTGACCATCGACAGAGGCTTTCGCATAATTTCGTGTTCCAGGTTAGTAAACCAATATATTACACAAACATGAAATAACCACTTCATCTTTTAAAAGATATTGGAAAGATTCACAACCCTAGATAGTTTCTTAATATTGAATTTTCCTCAATCTACTTTCATGTAATTTTATTTACCTGTTTTAATTTTTAAAGTTTAAAATCACATCCCAATCAATCAATCAACCTGTTAGATACTAATAATCATTTGACCTAATAAAATTAATAGATTAGGTATTAAGTCCTCGTGGGATCGATACTTTTTATACTAATTGAATAATACGTGCGCTTGCGTTATACACGTGTGATTACGCACCGGTCAGGAAGTGAAAACCTCAAGTGAGTAATAAAAGGAATCAACTACTGAATATATGGACTTGATACAAGATGGATTCTTGACACGAATTTTATATCGTCAAAAAGATGAGACCGAGAGCTACAACTTTCATGTTGGACAGTTTTCCAAATTTGAACCAAAAATAAGTCAAAAATCATAAATTCAGTGACTGCTACAGTAATTTCGTGATTAGTCTAGAAAAAGGATGAGGTGGCACAATCAGGAGCACTCATTCTATTATAAAATCATCCTCTCTTTGTCTATAAAAAAAAAAGCATACTATTCACTCATCTTCGTTGAAGTAAAAGATATGGGTTGTGACTTCTTAATGAGCAATACTTTTCTTCATTTTCATAGAAGACAATTGATGAAAGGGATGAGTTCTTGAGATCATTTTGGTCAAGTAAGTTTCTAAATCCCTTTCCTTTCTTAATTTTCAGTTTTGGGCAAGGAAAAACCAAGCCCCATTTCAAATATACCATACCCTAGCTATGAGAATTGTTAGAATTGGTATTAATATGTTGTTGGCATGTGTTTTGATAAGTGTGATGATGATATTAGCATTGTATTAGGTTTATTTGTGTGTGAATATGGTGAGGATATTATGCTTGGTGATTGAATGATTCTAGAAAATGGGTTGTGTATGGGTGGTGATATTAAATGAGTTTTAAGGTGGGAAAAGTACCTATGTGTTAGTCCTAGATTAAAAGTGTGAGGATTGCATGAGTAAAGAATGAGTTGGCTTGGGTTGATGAGGTGTAGTGGATAGAATGATGGGTGTTGTAAAAAAATAGTGATGTTGCTCAATAGCAGTTGCGACACTTTTGCATTTGTATTATAACTAATCATTCTAAGGTCAATTATGTCTTTACCATATTAAGGAATATATTATATTATAGAAACTATTTATTTTATTCATAATAAAATGTTTAGAAGAGTATTTACAAGGAAATACAATAGGAAATCAGCGCTATGAGAACCAACCTTAACAGATCGATCCCGGACTTATCGAGTTATTTTATTACTTCGACACTCTTATACTTGGGAGTAAAGAACCACTTTTTGATCATGTCAAGTTTTTGGCGCCTTTGCCGGGGAATAAATTTAGTAGATAGAATAATCTTTGTATATATATATTTATTTTGTATTTTTGTATTTTTTCTGCATCTCATTTTCTTTCATCTTTGCATTTGTGTAGATCCAAAATATCCTGATTGATCCTAAATGAATCATGAACCCATAAATCAAACATACAGACATACCATATTTTTTATTCTTCAAGGTTATAAGAGACGAAAAAAATCAATTAAAATGGAGCTTGTATTTTGTCAAAGAATTTATTGAACCACCCTCATCTAGAGATTCTTCTATAATTTTTTATAAGAACATAATTCGAGAAATTGATACAGCGAATGAGAAATTCAATTGAGATATGAATTGACAACAATCAGAGGATGTTTTTAGATTTAAATCACTACATTTGTATTTTCTTTATTTGTTTTTCTTTTTTCTTTTTGTCATTTTTATTTTTATTGTTTATTTTTTCCTTACTTGTTTATTGTTTTCTTTTTTAAGTATTATGTTTGTATTTTTTTTATAGTCTGTATTTAGGTTACATGAGACATTGGTCTCGATCATCTAGCGGTAGATTAAATAGAGAGTCTCCATCACCTTCATCGTCAATCAAAATGGTCGAGAACCAAAATAAAAATCCACATGCCCGAGTTGAAAACCCAGTTGATCAGGAAGAGAACGAGTCTCAATATGGCGATCTTAATCATCCTAGAACACTCAGATAATTCATGAATCCCACTAGGACATGATCACCATCTTGCATTGTTTCCCCCATATGCAACACGTTTCAATTTTAAGCCAGGTGTCATCCAACTTAAGGGAATTTGAAGAGGTATATAACATTTGCACATACCAAAATTACAGCATGAATATAATTCGATTAAAGTTTTTTCCATTTTCTTTAAGGGATAAAGCTAAAATTTGGCTGCAGAACCTTAGGTTAGGATCCATATGAATACAGGATGATTTGCAAGAATAGTTTCTAAAAACATTCTAAAACTCATAGGACAAACTCCTTTAAGAGGAGAATCACAACTTTCACACAAGAATCGGGGGAAACACTTTAACAATGTTAGGAGAGATTTAAAAAGATGTTGAATGTTTGTCCACATCACAGGTTTGAAGCATGGAGGCTGGTTTCCTACTTCTATGAGGGTTTAATACCCCCAAGGTAGACAAGTAGTGGAAATGATGTGTAATGGTGAGTTTAAGGATAAAAATCCCGAAGATGCACTAGATTACCTAGAATACATAACAAAGAATGAATAACAATGGGATATAGTTGGCACTTATGAGTCGTCTGTAAAACCACAACCACCTAGTAGAGGTATGTTTAACCTCAGGGAAGACCATGACCTTTCTGCTAAATATACATCTCTAGCTAAAAAAGTCGAGGCATTAGAATTGAGGAAAAATGATCATGTCAAGTCAATTCAAGAAGTCAGTTGTCAAATCTGTAATTCAAATGAACATGTCACACAAATTTGCCCAACCTTACCAACCTTGCAAGAATGCCTCCATGACCAGGTCAGTTCCATAAATACCTTAAAGAGACCAAATCTAAACCCATACTCCCAAACCTGCAATTCTGGTTGGAGAAACCATCCAAACTTCAATTGGAGGAATGATAACCAAGCAAAACCGTAGCAACAACCTCCCCAGGTATACCAAAATTTCCAAAAATTCCCAGAGTTACGCACCATATGTCTCACCACCTAGGAAAACTCTTAAGGATACCTTACATGCATTCATTGAGAAACAAGAAGTCATCAATAACCAAAATATGCAAACATTGATTGGTTTGAAAGATACTTTCTCCAAAATCACATCTGCTTTGACCATTAAGGAGAAGGAAAGTTTCCTATACAACCACTGTCAAACCCAAGAGTCATTAAAACTCTCACGAGGATAGTTCTGGTAGTCAACATATAGACATTGTCAAATTTGTTATTACTCTTCGTAGTGGGGTCATCCACATACTTATTATTGAACCTCATGAAGCTGAAAATAAATCAGATTCAGAGGGTAAGGAAGGGGTTGATGAACCATTACCTGTCGTTGATGATAATAATTTTTCTCATACACCTACATTTCCACAGACATAGAAAATAAAGAAATTGAACCATTCCCCAGAGATATATGAAATATTCAAACAGGTAAAGGTCAATATTCCTTTGTTAGATGCCATCTAACATATACCATCTTATACCAAACTTTTGAAAGACTTGTGCACCGTTAAAAAAAATATCAGGTAAGAAAGAAAAGTTTTCTAGCTGAACAAGTAAGTTATATTCTCTCAACTAATAATGCATTAAAATACAAGGACCTTGGTTGCCTAAGTATTTCATGTATTATTGGAAATAAAAAAATTGAACATGCTTTGCTTGATCTTGGAGCCAGTGTCAATTTGCTTCCATTTCGATTTACCAACAACTTAATATTAGTGAGTTAAAACCAACCTCAACTACTCTTTTACTTGTCGATAGATCAGTCAATGTACTGAAATGAATTGTGGAATATGTGTTATTACAAGTTGATAAATTCATATATCCTATGGATTTTATTGTCTTGGAAACACAACCTGTAGCAGACAGTTATAAGCTGATTCATGTAATACTTGGTCACCCATTTTTAGCAACAGCTAACGCTTTAATTAATTACAGGAATGAAATCATGAATTTGTCTTTTGGAAATATGACGTTGGAGCTTAATGTTTTTAATATGTGCAAACAACCATATGATGATGACAACGAAAATGAAAGCATGAAACTAATTGACCCAATTTTAGATGAGCATATTCATGGGAGTTTACCTGATCCCATGGAAATTTGTACTGCTAATTTTGTTGAATCAAGTACGCAATTAGATTCAGATACTCCTAATGATTTTTTACTTGATTCTTTGTAGGTACTGGAAGACGATGGAGAGATACAAAATTTCGAGGAACTAGGAGCACTTGAAGAAGAAAAACATTAGGAAACCACCCAAATTGGAGTTAACGACTTTGCCAGAATGACTGAAATATGCATTTCTTGGAAATGAACAAACTTACCCTATGGTAATTTATGCTTCTCTCACAAGCAATCAAGAAGGTAAGTTGTTAAATGTGTTAAAAGAACATAAGCTGGCTATTGGATGGACTTTAAAAGACATAAAAGGCATTAATCAATTGATCTGCACAAAAAAATTCATTAAGAAGATAATGCTAGGACATATCATCAACCCCAAAAAAGATTGAACCCCCACATGAAAGAAATGGTAAAAACATAAGTCCTTAAACTTCTTGATGTACGCATTATCTACCCTATCTTCGATAGTAAGTGGGTAAAAACTACACAAGTTGTACCTAAAAAGTCTGGAATTATTGTTGTAAAAAATGATAAAGGAGAATTAATTCCAACTCGAATCCCATCTAGTTGGCGTATGTGCATTGACTATAGAAAACTAAATGACGCCATTAGAAAATGCCTTATTATCAAATTTATACTATTGTTTTCTTGATGGTTACTCAGGTTATTATCAAATTCATATTGCCTTAGAAGACCAGGAAAAGACCACATTCATATGTCCCTCTTGAACATTTTCATTTAGGAAAATGCCTTTTGGACTTTGTAATGCACCAACAACATTCCAACGATGTATTTTAAGTATATTTAGTGACATGGTTGAACATTGTTTAAAAGTCTTTATAGATGATATAACTATTTTTGGGAACTCTTTTGATAATTGCTTGAATAATTTGGAAAATATTTTGACAAGATGTGAAGAAAAAAGACTTATTTTAAATTACGAAAAATGATATTTCATGACTAATTTAGGAGTTTTTTTGGGTCACGTTGTGTCATCTAAAGGTATTGAGGTTGACAAAGCAAAAATAGAGGTAATCTCTAAATTGCCACCACCAAAAATAGTAAGGGAAATCTGTCCTTTCTTAGGACATGCAGGATTTTATAGAAGGTTCATTAAAAACTTTAGTATCATATCCAGACCATTGTGTAACCTCATATTAAAAGATGCAATATTTCAATGGACAGAAGAATACCAAAAATCATTTGAAAATATTTTCAGTCTTTTGACTTTTGCTCCTATCATGCAATCCCCTGATTGGTCTTTGCCTTTTGAACTAATGTGCGATGCCAGTGATTTTGCAGTTGGCGCAGTATTAGGACAGAGAAAGGAAGTTAAGCCGTATGTAATTTATTACACAAGTAGAACTTTAAACATAGCACAAATGAATTACACTACCATGAAAAAATAACTTGCTATAATATTTGCATTGGATAAATTTCAATCATATTTAATTGGTTCCTCAACTGTCATTTATTCTGACCATACTACTGTCAGATATTTGATGTCTAAACAGGATGCAAAACCAAGATTACTATGGTGGATTTTGCTGTTCCAAGAATTCAATCTCACAATTAAGGACAAGAAATGAGCAGAGAACGTGGTTGCAGATCATTTATCGAGACTCACAAATGAGTCATCAATTGACACATCTCTTATTAATGACTCTTTTCCTAATGAATTTTTATTTTCTATTAATGCCTTGGTATACTAATATTGTCAATTTTCTTACAACAGGAAAAATACCTCCATATTAGAGACTCAAGACAAGAAGAAATTTTTGACCGAAGTCAAAATATTCTATTGGGATGATCCATATCTGTTCAAGTATTGTCCTGATCAAATTTTTCGACGATGCATACTGGACAGTGAGATAAGTGGTGTTATTCAGTTTTGTTATTCAGAAACATGTGGAGGTCATTTCTCATCTAAGAAAACCACTGAAAAAATCTTACAATGTGGATTTTATTGGCCCACCATTTTTAAAGATACTTATACTTTTTGCAAAACTTGTGAGAATTATCAAAAGTTGGGATCCATTTCAAAAAGAACACATGATGCCTTAAATCCCATCCTTGTCATCGAAATCTTTGATTGTTAGAGGATAGATTTCATGGGTTCATTTCCACTGTCATTTGGATTTTTATATATTTTTAGTTGCAGTCGATTATGTTTAAAATGGGTTGAGGTGATTCCTTATCGAAACAATGATCTCAAAACTGTGATTAAATTTTTAAAAGAAAATATTTTAAATCGATTTGGAATCCCTCGGGCCATTATAAGTGATGGAGGTAAGCACTTTTGTGACAGGCTTTTTGAGTCATTAATGAAAAGTATGGAGTTACACATAAAATTCCCACCTTCTATCATCCTCAGACAAATGGTCAAGTTGAACTAGCAAATAGGGAAATCAAATAAATTTTGGAAAAAATGGTCAATCCAAATCGTAAAGATTGGTCTCTTTGACTGACTGGTGCACTTTGGGCATACCGAACAGTTTTCAAAACATCTTTGGGAATGTCTCCGTATCGTCTAGTTTATGGAAAACCTTGTCATTTGCCTGTAGAACTTGAGCATAAGACATATTGGGCTATTAAAAATTCAATTCAAACCATGAAAATGCTAGTCATGAACGTAAACTGCAATTAAATGAACTTGAAGAGTTAAAGAATGATTCATATGAGAATGCAAAAATTCTTAAGGCTAAAACTAATGCATTTCATGATAGTCAAATTTCATGAAAAATATTTGAAATTGATCAAAATGTTTTACTTTATAATTCTCGTCTTCATTTATTTCCTGAAAAATTGAAATCCAAATGGAGTGGCCCATTTATTGTGAAGCACATTTATCCATATGGGGCTATTGACATTGAGAATCCTAAGGATGGTGATGTATTTAAAATGAATGAACAACGTCTCAAACCATTTTTAGAGTGTTCAAATTTTCAAGAATCTATTTTCCTTTCAAACCCAGTGTACTGTGATTGATGTTTTTTTTTCTTTTCTTTTGTATTTGTCTAATTCCCATTTATCTTGAGTTTTGCAGCATTTTTTTTATCTTTTCACTTTTTGTCAGAATATTGCACCTCGCTTAAACAACAGATAACAATACTCTGTGACTCTAAGTCGATTCTTTCAGTTTCCTAAAATTACTGATACCCTACAATCAAGACATGGAAGAAACCCTTGTAAAACGCCACAATTATTTTCCTTTTCTCCTTTAAAATGCTTTGATGAAAATTTACAAAGCACGTACCGAAAGAATGGGGCTTCTTTTGATCCATGGTATTCCTAGTGATATTCATTGGGTAATTGAAGCAAGGGTTCGCTTAGCAGGTGAGTCATATGACTCTTTCATTTCTCACATGTCTGGTTTAGGTAAAAACACCTATGCTAAGAAACGAAGAGCTAAACAATTAGGTGTTTGTTATAAATATGTACGTTGGACGTGAAACACTCGTTGTCGTTCTTTAAGAATGGTTTATGAAAATCGCGAAAATAAAATTCAATTAATTGGAGATGGCTTGAGTAAGAAGTATTTATATGATACATCAATGACTCTTGAGACGCATCCTAGTGGACATGTTCATCGAGTAATTCGCAATTTGCATACATAATTTCAAAAAGAAAGACAAAAATACAATCTTGGGAATCTGACATTAAAAGACCATGTTTTTCAATTTATAAGAAAATTGGATGGGAAGCATATCACTGACCCATAGAGGGCGTTCAAGCTGTTACTGGATGTAAAACCAGAGGAAGATGTGAGCCACAATCACAACTACCAGTATATAATTTTCAATTTATTGCTTTGATTTCCTTTACTTTAAATTATTGTTTTCATTTACTTAATTTACTGTTTTGATTTCCTTTAATTTTGCCGATAGTATCTAGACCTTATGACTTTCACGATCTATTTTACTATTCAACTGAAAATTTTCATTTTACAGGTACTAGTGCATTTATTACTCACCATTTTTCAGGATCCATAAATTCAGTTCATCATTTCTCTCTTCAATACATCTAGATAAGAGAGATAGCAAAAAATGGAGAAAACTTCAAGACGACGATTTACTAATATCTGTGTCTTTTGTGGAACTAACTCTAGAACTAAACCAGAATTTTTTGAGGCTGCACAAGAATTGGGTAGAGTTATGACAGAAAGAAACATGCACTTAGTATATGGTGGTGACAATCTTAGATTGATAGGGTTTGTTTCAAAGGTTGTGCAAGAAGGTGGCGGTCAAGTTTTTGGGATCATTCCAAAACCTTTGACAGAGGAAAATCTCATCGGAAAATCAAATGGAGAAGAATACATTGTCTCAGGTATGTCTAAAAGACTTACTGAAATGATCAATCATGTTGACGCTTTTATTACCAGGTGGGCTGGGCACATTGGAAGAAATTTTCACAGTTGCATCATGGGCGAACTTGAACATTCATCAAAAACCTATTGGACTACTTAATGTTGATGGATTTTTCGATTTTCTTTTTGTGTTTCTTAAGGATGCCAAGAGAAATGGGTTTATTTCAAAATGGGTAAAAGATATCATCCTAACTACAAGAAAAGATGATGATTTAATTGACCAAATTTTAGCTTATGAACCAAAGATCGACCCTATTATTTCCAAGTTGAACTGGTCTGGTAACGATCGGGGCAAGAAGCGTAGAGTGGACTTGAATCTTAATCTGTAATTTTTTTCTTTTAAATAGTCGTAGATTCAATTGTCAATCCACACTAATAAGGAGATGTTTTCTAAACTCATTTATTCTTTTACATACATTGGGGATGATGTCTCAAATTGGTTGGGGGGAGGGGATAGTTGATTAGATAATTCTCGTTTTTATGTTTCGTTGCTGTATTTTTAAAAAAAAAAATTTGTTTTTGTGTTGATGTTTTTTTTTTATGTAATAAAAAAGAGTTTTTTTTATGTTATTATTTTAATATATAGTTGATTTCCTTTTGTGTTTTTTTAAAAAAAAAACACACAAACTAATAACAATGTTTGACTAACTAAATGGAATTGTTGTTCAGATGTGGCTGTGTAAGAAGTTTTCTCTCTTAAGACGCATCTCAAAATAATTCGTAACAAGTTATTTTTGTTCCTTTTTTTTGAATCATTTAACTTTAATATTGATTAAATTTGATCTTCATATACTTATTTGACATGTATTATCAACATACATGGTGACATATGAACATGGGTTGTAAGTGAAAATTTTGTAAAATTTTGTTGGAGGTAGCACATAAAGACAGTGAAATTTGTGTTTTTATTCAAAAAAACAAAACTAACCATGTTTTTACTTGGTAACCGGACATCTTGCCTCAGCAAGTAGTGATTGTTCGCGTAAAGAAATAGAGCTTGAATCAATTTAAAAAAAGATAATAATCAAGTTTTTACTCAGTAACCGGACATCTTGCCTCAGTAAGTAGTGATTATTCGCGTAAAACGGTAGATCTTGAGTTTGTAAAAAAAAATGTTAATAAGTTCGATTTCGTAGCCTCTCTAACTCGAGCAATTAAGTTTGTAGGCGTGTTTTAACACTTAGTTCCCTAAGGCCAACTAGTGTTGGAGTCATTGGCCCAAAACTCGTTATATGGGTTAGAGAGAAAGCTTAAGGAAATCAGACACTTTTTCTTTTTAATATCTGAGATCCGAGCAATTAACTCCATAAGTGGGTCTTAACACCTAGTGCCCTAAATGCAACTGGTTTGGGAGTCACTGGCCCAAAGCTCATTACAAGGATTGAAGATGTATTATTTTTATTTAAAAAATATTTTTGTATTTATAAATAAACTTTCATTGCCAAAAGGTGTGAACTATAATATAATTTTAGGACAAAAATATTACTCTCTTTTCAACAAGACCTGCGAATATTGTGGGCACAATGAATTGATTGATACTTTATTTTATGTGTGTATGGAAGAATAGTAAAAAGTATATGAGAATTTACTTATTTGGTTATTTAGAAAGAAAAAACAATTATTAACTTGGATAAGAATTGTTTTTTTAAGTTTTCACTTAAAATTACTAGGGACTAGTAATAAGTTGGTGGGGGGTATGATGAATACTAAAAAGTGCACATTTATTAAAAGAAAAATTAATCATTTTACACTTATAGTTTCATTAATCCCCTTAATTTAGTACATTTGTAAAACAATAATTATATTTATGTTTATTGTGATTTTTATCTTTTATGTAGGTGAAATAATACTTTGGATGTATATCTAGTAAAATGGACTTGAAATTTGGATTTTGGAGGCCGGAAACTTAATAGGGCGTTCTAACAGTGTATAACTTCGGAAATTCCATCCATGCATAATGTTCATATTTTGGCCCTAACCTTTTACTCTGATATTGGATTAAAGTGATTCTGTTGGACAATTATGGACCATAGCATCACTATTTATAAAAGACATGGTGTTTTTGTACAAATTAACTATATGGAAAAGGAAATTGCTCTTTTATAAATTTGTAATTGGATTACTTGGATATATAAATGATAAAAGTCCATATGATTAGTAACATATTAATAAGATATGAGACAATATTAATCCACGAACGGTTTAATCATTAAATATCCCTAGTCGTAGTATTATCGAGACTTGACATCGATAATGCGGAATATACTAGTATTACACTTGTGCGCGTTATGGAAGCTTAACGTCATAGTTCTCATATATTTAAGTATTGGATACTTATGCAAGTGTGATAGGAGGTTTCTGTTAGCCGTTGGACTGGGAACAGCTTCACTCTGGATAGACCCATCGAAATCCCATTGGTAGTAAATGACTATGTGTCATATTGGAATCCGAATCAGGTAGGTTATGTGATCTTTAACCTGAGAATTGCATCGCTAATATTTGCGACAATCAATATACTTTGGTTTTGGTCATCCGAGCTTTAACAGGTTTTTGTGTACGCCTCGTCTCTTTCGGGTTTTACTGAGAATCATAGTGTATTGGGTGTGTGACCGGCGTAAACACACACGTATAACGCAAGCGTACGTATCGTTCAAGTAGTATAAAAAGTATCGATCCCACGAGGACTTAAAACCTTTTTGTTATCAATTTATTGGGCCAAATGATTACCAGTATCTAACAGGTTGTTTGATTGATTTGAAAAGGTGACGATTCTAAATTTAAAGGCAAGTAACTAAAATTGGTTGAAAAGATATTTTGAGAAAATTCAATATTAAAACTATCTAGGGTTGTGATTTATTCCAATATTATTTAAAGATGAAGTTGTTATCTTATAATTGGGTAAAATATTGATTTATTAACCTGGAACACTAAATTATGTAAAAGCCTCTTCCGATGGTCAATTACAAATATCCAATTTAACTTAATTAAACCATATGTCTATGTTAATCAAATTAACTGGATTCATTAATATTAAGTTCCAATTATGGCTACCCCCGCCCAACAGGTATATTCCTATCCTGTAAGGAAATCTATTAAAGGGTTATCTATCCTCAAGGAAGATCGTGGGTTATTGAGTCTGAGGTTTTAAACCTAAAATCCCTATGTCTAGTTCATTTTAAGTTTACCTTATCAATTTTATTAGTGGCCAGTTAATAAAAAGCATTAAGATTAAGACTCAATAAATAAATCTTTATATTACCCAAATTATAATTTAACCCTTATAAACTGGTGATACTGGATTTCATCACAACCCTAGATTACTAACTTAGTTATGACACATAGCTAGGGCTAGTAAAAACTTAAAAGACATAAAATGAAAATGTGAAAAGTAATTGCGGTGAATGAAAATGCTAAAAAGTAAATTACAAATGAAATAAAAATGCTAAGGCAAAAGGAATTACTTTTACTACTACTAATTTAGATATCTCCCATAAAATAATATATAAACTGTGATAATATTTTACCAACCGACCAATCTGGCGGTATCCTGATTAAGTCAAATTAAGTCCAACCAGCCATATAGGTGGTAATTTTGTCCATAATCCAGCCATAAAGGCGGTACCAAAATAAATTTACCAACCGACCAATATAGCGGTATTCCTTTATTAATCAGGTTCAAACCAACAGAAAATAAATTTACCAACCGACCAATATAGCGGTATTCCTTGATTAGTCAGGTTTAAACCAGATTAAAATTAAATTACCAACCGACCAATATAGCGGTATTCCTTTATTAATCAGAATTTTAATAGTAAATATATTATTTTTAGGGAGATTAATCTAAATAGCAATAGTAAAATAATTACCTTTCACCCTAGCATAGGGAAGTTACCTCCGCATAGTGAATAGTAAAAACTGTAAAATAAGAAAGTAGATTACTATTATTACAAAACGTAATTAAATTATTACAAAAGTAAAAAGTAAAAAATAAAAATGAAAATTCTAGAGAGAGAAACTCCCTAATTACATAGAAGGAGTGAGAGAAAAGGTGTACTAAAAACTGAAAATTCGCGCTCTATTTATAGTAAAATAAATTCACTGTTTGGTCACTGTCGCGCGTCGCGACGTAAGGCGTTGCGCGTCGCGACGCTTTGTCGACGTGGCACAATGAGACGGCGACACGTGGCAAGGCGGCTGACTGTACAACTGACACGTGTCAAGGCGGCTAATTCTCAATTATTGTGATGACGTCATTGATGACGTGGCGATGACGTGGCGCTGACGTGGCGTAGGCGTGTGTTGCATTGTCGGCACAATAGGATTGCGACACGTGGCGACACGTGTCAAATTCTGATTGGCTGAGGCTGACGTGGCATGTTGACTCGGTTGACTTGCTGACGTGTCTGATGACGTGGCATGACACGTGGCATGTTGACTCGTTGACCGATGACATGGCTGATGACGAGGCGACACGTGTCAAGTCTGAGTGTCGGCAGCATATGATGATGACACGTGGCACGGCGCACGTTAGCAGATCGGATGTGATGGTGACACGTGGCACGGCGCATTTTAGCAAAGTCAAACTTTTCAAATTGTTGACCCGTTGACCATGGCGCATTTTAGCAGAACCGGCACACGCTGGGCGTCGCGGCGCGCTGTGATTCAGCGTCGCGACGCGCAGAAGACCAAAATATCCCTGTTGACGCATTTTTGTCCGGTTTTGCCCCAAATTGCCTCCAGTGCTGTCCAAACTTTATTTATCTGCAAGATAACAATAAAACACATCAAAACGTTCATAAAACTCAAGAAACTATACAAAATATTAAGTTAAATGAGTGGGAAATAGTGATATAAATACCACTCATCACACCCCCAAACCTAACATTTTGCTAGTCCTCGAGCAAAATACAAAATAAAATAACATAACAAAATTAACTAAGCCATTTTCGTAGGGATCACGGTTGCATTTAGCATATGCAACAAGCCTTTAAACCCCTAGGTGTCCCTAGTGGACGAGTGTAGTCTCGTGAGGGTTTACAGCAATGATACCCACAAACATTTTACAAAAGTAAAAAGTGTATTAAAACTAATGCACACAAAAGCAAAAAGACAAGCGAAAAGAGAATAAAGAAAGAAGTGACTAATCAGGTGAAAAATCTACTCCAAGTTACTAGTTGTTTTGTTTCTTTCTAAATTACCGAATAAGTAAATTCTCCGATTGTTTTTACCATTCTCCATATACACAGCCAACAAAATATTAATCATTTCATTTTTGCCCACAACAGTCATAAGTGCAGTTGATAAGAGAGTAATATTTTTGTCCTAAAGTTCTATCAGATTTCACACCTTTTTTTGTAGCAATGGAATAATTTTTCTGATTTTTCTGTTTTTTTTCTTTGATTTTTTTCTCATTTTTTATTTTTATACAATACCTTCCGTCTATGTAGCGAGCTTTGGGTCGGTGGCTCCCAAACCAGTTGGCTTTAGGGCACCAGGTGTTAAGACACCCCTACGAACTTAATTACTCAGACTTCAGATATATATATTTATTTTTGCAGCATCTTCGATCCATGTAGCGAGCTTTGGGCCAATGACTCCCAAACCAGTTGGTTTTAGGGCACTAGGTATTAAAATACCCTTACAGACTTAATAACTCGGATCTCGGACGTTTTTTTTTTTTTTTTTTTTTTTTTTTTTTTTTTTTTTTACTCCATCACTATTTAGAGATGCTTCCTCCAATTAAACTATAGCACTGAATATTACAAACTTTTCAATTTTAGCTCATGTCCGTATGTTTCCATGTAAGTTCATAATACCTGTCAACTGAACATATGAAGATCCATTTTAGTCAGATTTATGGAGAATTCACAAATTAAATAATTCAAAAGGAAATAAACAAAAATTAACTTGTTTTGAAATAAATGGTTTGAGATACGTATCAGGAGTGAAAACTCCTTACTCAGCTATCTTTTACCAATTCCACCTTTTTAGTCAAAATAAAAACACAAAAATGCAAAATATTTTTGTAATTTTTGAAAATTTTTCAATTTTTTTTGTATTTTTCGAAAAATTTTGGACTAAAAATAAAAACAACATATAACTAAAAACAAGGTACTAATCAACTAAATCCCTCCCCCAAACCTAAATGAGACATTGTCCCCAATGTCTTAAACAGTAGAAGAAGAGTTTAGAGACGATAATACCTGGTTAACTGAAATTCTACAGGAAATTAAAGGTTAAGATCCAGATTAACCCGACGTCTCTTACCACGATCGTCCCCAGACCAATTTATCTTTGAAATGATAGGGTCAATTTGTGGTTCATAGGCTATGAGTTGGTCAATTAGATCTGGAGCAAGTCTGGCAGTGAAGAGGAGTTCTTTCATAGGTTTTGAAATGAATCCATTTCTCCGGGCATCATCAAGAAACACACAAAGAAAATCATAAAATCCATCAACGTTAAGCAGACCAATTGGTTTCTGGTGTATGTTCAGGTTCGCCCAAGATAGTACAATAAAAATTTCCTCCAATGTACCCAAACCACCTGGCAAAGCAATAAAAGCATCAGCACGATTAATCATTTCTACCAAACGTTCAGACATACCTGATACGATTAGTTCCTCTCCGTTTGATGATCCAATAAGATTTGCCTCTGCCAAGGGTTTTGGGATGATTCCCAAAACATGACTGCCTCCTTCCTGTACGGCCTTTGAAACGATCCCCATTAATCCAAGATTTCCTCCGCCATATATTAAGTGCATATTCCTTGCAGCTAATACTCGACCCAACTCCTTTGCCGCTTCTATGTATTGTGGTTTAGTACCAACACTACTACCGCAAAACACACAAATGTTTTCAACTCGTCTTCTTGAGGTGGCTTCCATTTTTCTATGTATTTTTTTTCTCAACTCTGGATGACTTCAAAGGTACAATGATGAGTTGAATTTATAATACCTGAAAAATGGGTGAGTAAAAATAGCACAAGTATCTTCCAAATGACGATTAGTACAACAATAGTAAAATAGATCGTGATAGTCAAAAAAGAATCTGGATCCTGTCGGAGAAAAGAAAAGAAAATAACAAAACAAATCAATATTATTAGGAAAAGACAAAGAGATATAATATGTACAAGAAAAGTAACGGCTTGATTGACATCTATGTGTCAGGGACAAGCTTCCCATCCAATTTTCTTATAAATTGGCAAACAGGGTCTTTTTGAGTCAGATTCCCAAGACTTAATTGTTGTCTTTCTTTTTGATATTGTGTATGTAATCTGCGAAAGTCTATGTGAACATATCCACTGGGATGCGTCTCAAGAGTTGAAGATATATCATCTAAAGACTCCTTACTCAAGCCATTCCTAATGAATTTAATTTTGTCTTCGCGATTAACAGACACCATTCCTAAAGAACGACAACGAGTATTGCAATTCCAACGTGCACATTTGTAACAAACACCCATTTGCTTAGCTCTTCGTTTCTTTGCATAGGTGCTTCTTCCAAAACCAGGCAGATGTGAAATAAAAGAATCAGAGGATTCACCTGCCAATCGGACTCGTGCTTCAATTACCCAACGAATGTCATTGGGCACACCATGTATTGTCAGTAGTCTCATCCGTTCCAAGCGAGCTTTGTAGACTTTCATCAGAGATTTTTGAGGGAGAGAAGGAAATTGCTTGTGAAGATTTGAGAGAGCTTCCCCATCTTGAAATGACTTAATCTGCAAAAACTAAACACACAAAATTAAATCACACCAAATCACAATATATACAAAAATTGCATGGGTTGCCTCCCTGCGAGCGCTAAGTTTAATTGTCGTCAGCTAGACGTGACTTTTCGAACGTTTATGCTGGATCTGAAAGTGTGACACTTTCTTTTTGTCGCTCAAATGATTCTCCCCAGTAGTGCTTGACACGCTGACTGTTAACTTTGAATGTGTTGTTGGTATTAGGATCCAGTAACTCAACAGCTCCATATGGTAAAATCTGAGTGATTACAAATGGTCCGGACCATCTAGATTTTAACTTTCCAGGGAAAAGTTTTAACCTCGAGTTGTACAATAACACCTGCTGCCTTGGTTCCAACTGTCTGTGCACTATTTTTCGGTCATGCCATTTTTTGGTCTTTTCTTTGTATAATTGGCATTCTCATAAGACTGTAGGCGAAATTCCTCCAATTCATTGAGTTGGTGAAGTCTTTTCTCTCCTGCAGCTTGTGAATCAAGATTCAATTTCTTCAGTGCCCAGTACGCCTTGTGTTCAAGTTCAACTGGCAGATGGCATGCTTTCCCAAACACCAATCGATATGGGGACATACCAATGGGTGTCTTGTAAGCTGTTCGGTAGGCCCATAATGCATCATCCAGTTTTGTAGACCAGTCCCTTCTTGTTGATCCAACGGTTCTTTCTAGGATTCTTTTGATCTCCCTGTTTGAAACTTCAACCTGTCCATTTGACTGTGGATGGTAAGCTGTGGCAACTTTGTGAGTAACTCCATATTTGGATAGAAGTGCATCAAAATATCTGTTGCAGAAATGTGAGCCACCATCGCTGATAATTGCCGAGGTGTTCCAAACCGAGTGAAAATGTTCTTTTTCAGGAATTTGATC
This sequence comes from Zanthoxylum bungeanum, assembly GCA_019454045.1. NCBI lineage: Eukaryota > Viridiplantae > Streptophyta > Magnoliopsida > Sapindales > Rutaceae > Zanthoxylum > Zanthoxylum bungeanum. The sequence goes on from SKCR01019272.1 coordinate 73,259, forward strand.
ACCACTTTGGAATCATTGGATGGCAGTGCAATTGCTTCAACCCATTTGGAGACGTAGTCTACAGCAACCAGAATGTACATGTTTCCAAATGATGGAACAAATGGTCCCATGAAATCAATACCCCAAACATCGAATATCTCCACTTCCAGAATGTTTTGCAATGGTCCTTCGTTTCTTCTCGAAATATTCCCTGTTCTCTGGCACCTGTCACATTGAAAAGCAAAAAGATAAGCATCTTTAAAAAGTGTGGGCCAGAACAAACCTGATTGAAGGACTTTAGCTGCAGTTTTGTTTCCACTGAAGTGTCCGCCGTATGGTGATGAATGACAGTGTTGCAAAACACTGTTGACTTCCTCCTGTGGAACACACCTTCTCAGTAATTGATCAGCACATCGTTTAAACAGGTACGGTTCATCCCAGACATAGTGTTTGACTTCTTTGAAGAACTTCTTCCGTTGTTGAGTTGTCCATTCCAACGGCCATTTTCCTGATACAATATAATTAACATAGTCAGCATACCAAGGGACTTCCTGTTGTTTTATGGAAAATAATTGTTCATCTGGAAAAGTTTCTTTGATTATTAGTTCTTTATCAGCTGTTTTTCCATTCTCGAGCCTCGATAAGTGATCTGCCACCTGGTTTTCTGTTCCTTTCCTGTCTCGGATCTCTACGTCGAATTCTTGTAAAAGAAGTATCCAACGATCAATCTAGGTTTGGCATCTTTCTTTGTGATCAGATATTTGATTGCTGAATGATCTGTGTAGACCACCACTTTGGGGCCCAGCAAATAGGAGCGAATTTGTCAAAAGCGTACACAACTGCTAGCAACTCCTTTTCAGTGGTTGTGTAGTTGAGTTGAGCTTCATTCAGAGTTCTGCTGGAGTAGTAAATGGTGTGGAAAATCTTTGCTTTGCGTTGTCCCAAAACTGCACCTACAGCAAAATCACTAGCATCACACATTACCTCAAATGGAAGGGTCCAATCTGGTGCTACAATAATGGGGGCAGAAATCAGCTTTTGTTTTAAAATCTCAAAAGCTTCCTGGCATTCTTTGGTGAAGTTGAAAGGCACATCCTTTTCCAGAAGATTGCAAAGAGGTTTGGCAATCTTGGAAAAGTCTTTGATGAATCTCCTGTAAAAACCTGCATGTCCAAGAAAACTCCGAATCCCTTTTACAGTTGTTGGTGGAGGTAGTTTCTCAATTGTCTCGATTTTTGCTTTGTCTACCTCGATTCCCTTTTGTGAAATACGGTGTCCAAGAACAATGCCTTCCTGTACCATGAAATGGCATTTCTCCCAATTGAGTACCAAGTTTGTATCTTCGCACCTTTGTAATACCTGTTCCAAATTTAACAAACAATGATCAAAAGAATCTCCAAACACAGAAAAATCATCCATAAAAACCTCCATACTCTGCTCCAGCATGTCTGAGAAAATGGCCATCATGCAACGTTGAAAAGTGGCAGGGGCATTACATAATCCAAATGGCATCCTGCGGAAAGCAAAAGTACCATAGGGACATGTAAAAGTAGTTTTCTCTCCTGGTCTTCTGGTGCAATGGCAATCTGATTGTAACCTGAATATCCGTCAAGAAAACAATAAAACTCATGTCCTGCCAGTCTGTCTAACATCTGGTCAATGAATGGCAATGGAAAATGGTCCTTTCTCGTGGCTTTGTTAAGCTTCCTGTAATCCATACATACTCTCCATCCAGTCACCGTTCTTGTTGGAATCAACTCGTTCTTTTCATTGGTGACAACAGTAATTCCTCCTTTCTTTGGTACACACTGCATAGGACTTACCCAAGTGCTGTCTGAGATGGGGTAAATGATACCAGCATCCAACCATTTGATGATCTCTTTCTTCACCACTTCCTTCATGATAGGATTGAGTCTCCGTTGATGCTCCACTGTTGGTTTGTATTCATCATTCATCAGGATCTTATGCATGCAAAATGATGGACTAATGCCTCGAATGTCTGCTATAGTCCAGCCAATGGCTCTTTTGTGTTCTCGTAACACTCTCAGTAGCTTTTCTTCCTGTTCCAATGTTAGTGAAGAAGAAATAATAACAGGTAATTCAGAAGAGTTTCCAAGAAATGCATACCTGAGATGGCTCGGAAGTAACTTCAGTTCCAGCTGCGGTGGTTCTTCAATCGAAGGCTTGATTCGATCTTTCTTTGGTAATTCCAAGCTTTCAACTGGTGGTGTTACTTTGAATCGGAATGGTTTGTCAAGGTAATTGATACATTCCAAGATTTCAGCATCTAGTTCATTATCAGTCATGTTGGTGATGCAAGCTTCAAGTGTATCTGTGGGATTTGACTCAGTATTTTGAACAATATTATCAATAACATCAACTCTGAAACATTCTTCTTCTTCCTTTTCATCACTTGGAAATTTCATGGCTTGGAAAACATTAAAGGTCACTTCTTGGTCCTGCACTTTCATTGTTAGTTCTCCTTTTTGTACATCAATCACAGTTTTACCTGTAGCCAAAAATGGTCTCCCAAGAATGATAGGTACTTCTTTGTCTTCTTCCATGTCAAGGATGATGAAATCTGCTGGAAGGATGAGTTTGTCAACTTTTACCAGCACATTTTCCACGACTCCTCTCGGAAATGCGAGTGTTCGATCAGCAAGTTGCAAAGATACTGAGGTAGGCATTGCTTCTCCATTTGAATTGCAGTTTCCTGTAAATAGAAAAAGGCATTAAATTAACACTGGCACCTAAATCACATAAAGCTTTACCAATGTAATGTTCTCCAATGGTGCAAGGAACTGTGAAACTGCCAGGATCTTTCAACTTCGGTGGAAGTTTCCTCTGAATGATGGCGCTGCACTCTTCTGTTAAAGCTACTGTCTCGTAGTCTCCCAATCTCCGTTTTCGTGAAAGAATGTCTTTCATGAATTTGACATAACTGGGCATTTGTTCCAAGGCTTCAGCAAATGGTATGTTGATATGTAGCTTTTTGAAAATCTCCAAAAAACGAGCAAACTGCTTGTCCATTTTGCTTTTCTGAAGACGCTGAGGAAAAGGTGGTGGTGGAGTGATTTGTTCTGGTTCTTTTTCCTTTGCTTCTTTTTCTTTTGCTTCTTTTTCCTCCATCTGTTTCTCGGTTTCTTTTGGAACTTCTTCTTGAGATATCTGGACTCCAACATCTTTGTTGATCTCAGTACCGCTTTTTAAGGTAATTGCTTGACATTGCTCCTTCCCTCGGTTCCTTGGATTTGGTTCTGTGTTGCTGGGAAGATTACCTGGTGGTCTGTAACTCTGAGCATTGGCCAGTTGTCCGATTTGATTCTCCAGTGCTTTGATGGAAGCTGATTGGTTCTGAATCATGGCTTCATATCTTTTTAATTGAGCTAGCATCTCTGCCAATACTGGTTCATTTGTCTGCTCCTGGCCTTTATTCTGTTGCTGGAATCCAGGTGGTGGATAGTTCTTTTGCCCTGAATTGTTGCTCCATGAAAAATTAGGATGATTCCTCCACCCTGGGTTGTAGGTGTTGGAATATGGATTGTTCCCCTGTCTGTTGAAATTGTTGACATAATTCACTGTTTCTTCAAGTTGGTTTGGCTCTGGTGCTCCTCCATATGGTAAACTTGTGGATCCAGTGGTGCTTTGAGTGTTTAGAGTCTCCATAAATTTGCATATCTGATCTAGCTTGGTGTTGACTGCTGTATTAGCTCCAACTTCATATATTCCTGCAATTCTTTGAATCAGACTTCTTTCTGTTGGCCACAATGAGTTGTTGTTGGCCATTTCTTCAATTAGGTCCCAGGCTTGATCTTCTCCTTTTGCCATTAAAGCTCCTCCAGCAGCAGCATCTGTTGTGGTTCTCATCAGTCCAGAAAGTCCATTGTAGAAAGTTTGGACTTGAAGCCATTTTGGAATCTCATGGTGAGGACATTTCCGGAGCAAATCTTTGTATCTCTCCCAAGCTTCGTACAGAGATTCTGAATCTTGCTGCACAAAGGATGTGATGTCATTTCTCAACTTTGCAGTTCTGGCTGGTGGAAAGTATTTTGCAAGGAATTTTGTGGCTAGAGCGTTCCAATTTGATAGAACCTGCTGGTAATGAATGTAGCCATGCTTTTGCTCTGTCTTTCAAGGAATATGGAAAAACCCTCAGTCTCATTGCTTCTTCTGATGCTCGGTTGTAATTGAAAGTGCCGCAGACTTCCAGGAAGTTGCTAATGTGAGCATTAGGATCTTCAGTTGCATTTCCCCCAAACTGAACTGTTTGCTGAATCATCTGAATGCAAGTTTTGATGTCACCCGCATTTGCTGGTAAAGGAGGAAGAACAATACAGGAAATGAGGCCATCTACCACCGGAATGGTTCTGTCTCGAATGGGAATTGGTGGTGCAACCTCCAAAGGTTCAGGTTCCATGTTGACTAAGGCTTCTTGGCCTTCTCGCCTTTCCCTTCTCAACTGTCTGATAGTTCTTTCAATTTCTGGGTCAAGCGGTCGGATTTCAAAACTTCTGGTTCGTCTCATGAAGTGTTCTGAGAACCTGAAACACAATAAAACAAAAATAAAGTAAAAAGAAATTAGATACAAGTAACAATTTAACCTGTAAACTAATAGTAAAAGATAACTAAGTCCCCGGCAACGGCGCCAAAAACTTGACCGGCGTAAACACACACGTATAACGCAAGCGTACGTATCGTTCAAGTAGTATAAAAAGTATCGATCCCACGAGGACTTAAAACCTTTTGTTATCAATTTATTGGGCCAAATGATTACCAGTATCTAACAGGTTGTTTGATTGATTTGAAAAGGTGACGATTCTAAATTTAAAGGCAAGTAACTAAAATTGGTTGAAAGATATTTTGAGAAAATTCAATATTAAAACTATCTAGGGTTGTGATTTATTCCAATATTATTTAAAGATGAAGTTGTTATCTTATAATTGGGTAAAATATTGATTTATTAACCTGGAACACTAAATTATGTAAAAGCCTCTTCCGATGGTCAATTACAAATATCCAATTTAACTTAATTAAACCATATGTCTATGTTAATCAAATTAACTGGATTCATTAATATTAAGTTCCAATTATGGCTACCCCCCGCCCAACAGGTATATTCCTATCCTGTAAGGAAATCTATTAAAGGGTTATCTATCCTCAAGGAAGATCGTGGGTTATTGAGTCTGAGGTTTTAAACCTAAAATCCCTATGTCTAGTTCATTTTAAGTTTACCTTATCAATTTTATTAGTGGCCAGTTAATAAAAAGCATTAAGATTAAGACTCAATAAATAAATCTTTATATTACCCAAATTATAATTTAACCCTTATAAACTGGTGATACTGGATTTCATCACAACCCTAGATTACTAACTTAGTTATGACACATAGCTAGGGCTAGTAAAAACTTAAAAGACATAAAATGAAAATGTTGAAAATAATTGCGGTAATGAAAATGCTAAAAGTAAAGTACAAATGAAATAAAAATGCTAAGGCAAAAGGATTACTTTTACTCTACTAATTTAGATATCTCCCATAAAATAAATAAATAAGGCTAATAAAGAAAATAAATAAAATAAATTAATGAAATGAAAATAATATAATTATAAATGAATTAATTTTTTAAAATAGCTACAAATAGTAAAAATTTAGTAAAATATCATTTACTTACCCATTTATCAAATAAATATATCAACAACTGGAATAATAATAGAAGTTAATTATAATTTACAATTAATCAAAGTTACGGTAATATTTAGAATACGACTACCAAAGAATAAAAATATATAATAATTAATAAATAATCAATAGTGTAAATACGGTAATATACATTCCGTACCAATGATAAACAATATGTCCATAATAATATGGCCAACCTACATCGGGCGGTAATATTAAGTCAAATTAGTCCAACCAGCCATATAATATGTGTCCATAACCAGCCATAAAGGCGGTACCAAATAAATTACCAACCGCCAATATAGCGGGATTTCTTTATTAATCAGGTTCAAACCACAGAAAATAAATTTTACCAACCGACCAATATAGCGGTATTCCTTGATTGGCAGGTTTAAACCAGATTAAATTAAATACCAACCGACCATATAGCGGTATTCCTTTATTAATCAGAATTTTAAATAGTAAATATATTATTTTTAAGGGAGATTAATCTAAATAGCAAAGTAAAATAATTACCTTCACCCTAGCATAGGGAAGTTACCACCTCCGCATAGTGAATATAAAACTGTAAAATAAGAAAGTAGATTACTATTATTACAAAACGTAATTAAAATTATTACAAAGTAAAAAGTAAAAAATAAAAGGAAAATTCTAGAGAGAGAAAACTCCCTAATTACATAGAAGGAGTGAAGAAAAGGTGTACTAAAAACTGAAAATTCGGCCTCTATTTTAGTAAAATAAATTCACTGTTTGGTCACTGTGCGCGCGTCGCGACGCTAAGGCGTTGCGCGTCGCGACGCTAGTTTGTCGACGTGGCACAATGAGACGGCGACACGTGGCAAGGCGGCTGACTGTACAACTGACACGTGTGTCAAGGCGGCTAATTCTCAATTATTGTGATGACGTCATTGATGACGTGGCGATGACGTGGCGCTGACGTGGCGTAGCGTGTGTTTGCATTTGTCGGCACAATGGATTGCGACACGTGGCGACACGTGTCAAATTCTGATTGGCTGAGGCTGACGTGGCATGTTGACTCGGTTGACTTGCTGACGTGTCTGATGACGTGGCATGACACGTGGCAATGTTGACTCGTTGACCGATGACATGGCTGATGACGAGGCGACACGTGTCAAGTCTGAGTGTCTGCAGCAATTGATGATGACACGTGTCACGGCGCACGTTAGCTGATTGGATGTGATGGTGACACGTGGCACGGCGCATTTTAGCAAAGTCAAACTTTTCAAATTGTTGACCCGTTGACCATGGCGCATTTTAGCAGAACCGGCACACGCTGGGCGTCGCGGCGCGCTGTGATTCAGCGTCGCGACGCGCAGAAGACCAAAATATCCTGTTGACGCATTTTTGTCCGGTTTTGCCCCAAATTGCCTCCAGTGCTGTCCAACTTTATTTATCTGCAAGATAACAATAAAACACATCAAAACGTTCATAAAACTCAAGAAACTATACAAAATATTAAGTTAAATGAGTGGGAAATAGTGATATAAATACCACTCATCAGTGTGATGTCAAGATGAGAGTATCACTTCAGTCATATGGAGATGATGGTCACACAGGATACGATACTGGTACTCTTAAATGCTGCAGCTATCAGGATAATATGACTAGGTCATGATTATCCGATTACAGAGACTAGTTACGCGTGATCTGATATATGCTTCGTAAGGGGTAGACACAATTCTAGCCCTAGGCCTAGCATGTGAATCCGATACTGGATCGTATTACGCAATATATTGTATACTATGCCTGATATATATTATATTTATTCGTTGAATATTTCTGTAGAATTGGGTTGGCACGATGTTTTGCTAGAAGCCAACAATGTCTTGTAAATCGGTGAGAACGTGGTACGGGTACACACGTGTCGGATAGTTCGACAACCAGATTTATTGCCAACATATCCAGAAATCTCTTGGGTCGCTTCCCAAAGATCCACCAATGACATTTGACTCGAACATAATTAATCTGTGATTAATTATGATAGAGAAAATTATTCTGGGATTAACTGCGGCAACAATTTATTTGGGATTAAATTCGTCTAGAAAAGAGAACGCGATTAATTTGGAATTAATCGATAAAATAAATTTAATAGTTAAATTGGATTTTTCTATTTAATTTATTTATTTGGGCTAAAATAATATATCAGATATATTAAATTGAAAATGGATTTCAATACGGAATTAAAATTGAATTTTAATTCAAGCGAACGAATTAAACTGGATTTCAATACAGAATTAAAATTGGATTTTAATTCAAGCGAACAAATTAATTTAGAATTATTTCGTAAGCGAATTTCGTAATAATTTTGCTAGGTATTATTATTTAATTAAATTTGATTTAATTACGTCGCGACGGAAAAATTTGTTTAATCAGATTAAACGAACCCGGTCCCAAAGTGTGTTGTGTAAGCTAACTTGAATTTGGAATTTAATTGGGTGGGACCCATAACTTACATCAAATTATTTGACATGTGATGTGAGTAGTTGGCTTGCATTTAATGAATTCTTTTCATTACACCAATTTTGGAAGTCAACATTTGGTATTAAGTTTTTGGAAAACAAAATACATTATCCACTCATCATCTCCCTCTCTCATTGCCGAACACTCTCCCTTTGGAAGGAAAATTTTTTTGTTTCAATTTTTGGCAAAGCTAGCTGTAGGCACTGCATTTTTGCATGTAAGTCCCTATGATGAGTCTCATTTGGAGACACTACCTTTTAAGTCACGGAGGTCATGGGAAGCGGACATCGGAAGGGGGAATTCAGAATAAACAAGGTTCACTGTTTTTGTTCGTGCTGCGTTCGTGTATACGTTCGAATGCCAAACAGATTGCGGGCGTTCGTGCCGCGTTCGAGGAAGCGTTAGAACGGTGTCGGTAATTCTGGTTTTTGCTGCTAGCCTCACATTAAGCCTAATTCGCCCAAACCTTGGCCCACACGCCCAAGCCCACTTAAAACACATATTTAACACATGGTGAAATCAAAACAAATCTAAAAATCACAAACCAAATTAAAATAAACATTAAAATCAATCAAATATTTTAATTCCTTAATTAAGATATTCACCCACCAATTACACAAGATTCCTTCATAACTAAACAAAATCACATACTAAATTAAAAAGATGTCATGCCTAATTAAAATCAATTATAACAAATTAAAGATTTTGACTTCCTAATCTAAACCAAAATTGTCCCCCCTCAATCTTTGACTTTCCTTGCTCAACAAAAAATCAAATCCCTTCATTGTGAGACAAGGTGAAACCCTAGCCCTTCTCTATATAAACAACCCCTAACCAAGACATGCATCCTCTAGCTCATACAGATAACTCACACAAAAATCACAACACAAAGAGCCTTGGCCACTCACGGCAATAGCAACAAGAAGAACATAAACAATTCCCTTCATCTCATCCACTCCATAACCGAAAATATCCCTCATACAGCAGCCCTCCATCACCGAAAACACACCCCAAACAGCCCTTGAAACACGCCTGGACAGCAGCCCAAACCACTCTCAAAACAGTCCCTAAAATCCCTTAAAACAGTAACATAAGCTGCATTTATAACCCTTGAAATAACCACACAAAACTACACCAAAAAACCACGAAAAACAGTCGAAATAGTTCATTGAAATGTTAAGACAGTGACCTGAACAGTGAGTAGAAAATACAGAAGAAACAGCAGCAAAACGGAGACCAGACGGCGAGCAAAGCAGCAAAAAGCTAAGACGCTGAACCAGTGAACCGGAAGAATAATGAGCTTTTACCCCATCCGATTTCCGCAAAACGCAAGTCCGAAGACGACTTAAAAGGTTAGACCTGATAGTACTTTCCACACTCATCTTCATTTGATTTTTGTTATTTATTTTGACTGTATTTTAATTATTTGTTGAATCTTGTGTGTGTATGATGCGTGTTGTGGGTATTGGATGAATGAAAGAGTGTCGTCCTCTTGTGGTATATAGGATGGAAACCCAGACGTAAATTCCGTAGCCGAATCCAAATGGACGGTAGTGCGGCCTGTACTTGGGATACAACTCCACGTACCGCTTGAGTAAACGGCACCTTCTTTTGTTTCATGTTGCTTTGATTTATTTATTTTCTTTTTGTCATTTGAACTCCACACGTTATTTGCATGCATGCTGCAATCGAGTGCATGGGCTTAGTAGGTGCGATGAAAGGTCTCCTAATTGGAGGGGTTAAAATCCTTTACCACAATGCTTTACCGCACCGATTGATGTGTGTTCGGTTGAATGCAAGATACGTTCAATCGGCGCACTAAGTTTGATATTATTGTCTTTAATTCTTTGTATGCATGATGCAATCGAGTGCATGGGCTTAGTAAGTCGGATTAAAGGTCCCCTATTTGGAGGGGCTAAAACTCTTTGCCACGATGCTTTGCCGCGCCGATTGATGTATACCCGGTTGGATGTAAGATGTGTCTAATCGGGTATACGTAGCACGATATCATTGTCTTTACCTTTTTATATATGTGTTGTGTTTTCGTGAACATGATATGCTAATGAAGTTGTATGTTTGTCGCTCCTTTAATGTATTTTCAAGCATGCAATCTTAGATGTGAGATATATGTGAATTTAGGTGTAAGTTTTATTTTATACATGTGAATTTAGAATCATGATACTCTTGGAAATAAGTGTTACTTAAGCTTGATTGAATTATTACATAAATCCTTTTATTACAAGTGACATAAGTAAGGGACCATTCCAAACCCAATGGTTTGAGGTATTCCCTTGCGATGGGTGAGTGCGGCCTTAAATCTCATTTTCCCGGTTCACACCGGGTGGCGACTCCATTACTCTCCGATTTAGTTCCCGCGGGCTACTCCATACTCCTAATTAGGCCGCGAGCCTAGGACAGCATGCGTCGCCCAGTTTCTGTGTCCCCACACTAGCACTTTGAGAGTCAAGTAAAGGTGATAGGGAAACTACCTTAGAGTTTGGAACTCAACACCAAGCTTGGAGCTTCTACATCCAAGGAGATAATTGGAAAATTCTCATCCGATCAATGTAAGTTATTCTGCAAACTTTATTGATAAAATCACACACAAATCATTGTTTAAAGACCTTATGCATGTGTAGGACACTAACAATGGTATCAGAGCCAATCTAAACTTGATTTGAATTCTAGGGTTTATGAATTTAATTTGGGTATTTTTTTTGCTTGGAGCATGATTTTTCCAAATTGGTTGTTTGGTTGTGATTAGATGATGATAACTAAGGGTTATGCATCATTGGATTTGAGAAAAAATGATTAGATTAATTTCCTCTAAAATCCTCACTTGGCCGAATGTAACCCTATGTGTGCTCATGGTGATTTTTTGAATTTGACAATTGGATATATTAAATGGCATGAAATTGAATGTTAATTGTTGATTTAATTGGATTGAAATCAAAATTGGATGTTAATTTCATGTGTTTGCCATGAGTTTGAGCATGTTATTGGATGGATTGATTTTGCCTCAATTTTGTGTTGGACATGAATTTGAGAATTAAGCATGATTAATTAGATTAATTGATGTTTTGGAAATATTAGATTAATTAATTAATTATGGTAATTGAACTTTAATTAGATTAATATGTAATTTGGAATAATTTATTAATTTAATTTGTTGTATTTGGGCTAATGGGCATGGTTGGGCCAAGTATGGTTTTGGACAATTGGGTTGGATGCAATTGGACATAAAACCATTTCCATAAAGTCCAAATATGACTATTGGGCCTTTAATAATTTAATTGGGCGTAATGAGCCTAAATTGATTTTTGGCATAGGGTGATTCCTAATTGGGCCTTGGCATTTTGGGTTTGATCCATAATGGCCAAAGCCCATGCCTAAAGAATTAATTGAAAGCTCATTGGACTTTAATTAAATTGGCATTGGATACTATTAGGGCATTTGAGACCCAATTGGATTGGATTGGATTTGGAATGCAAGTCCAAAAGACACTAAAATAAATGTAATTGTTTAATTTGGAATTAAACATGAATTAGTATTGGATACAATTTAAAATTGGATTTAAAATTGTAGTTAGATATAATTCAAGAATACTTACTTTGAGTATTTATTCTTAAACGAGTTGGACTCGGGCAAATCAAACTGTTGTATGAACATTAGATGGTCACTAATCAAAGATCAATTAATTGGATTAGATTGATTGACATCATGCTTTGTGTGAATACTTGGATGTATTAATATGAATAATGTATATCAAATGGATATTAGTTGGGTGGGGGCAATTTTGAAAATTATTGTAAATTTTGAATTTATTAAATTGGACCCGAGTGTCCAGCCTTTAACCTCATTATCTCTTTGTATTTCTCTTCTCACAAATTCCCCTCAGTGTAAATGAGGTTTCTTTATGTATTATGTAATTGGGTAGAAGTATGTAAAGTGCTAGCGGGAGAGAGGAAAGAGAGTGATTTGTTCTAGGAACAAATTGTATTAAATATCCATCCGCATATCATTATTAAATTTTACCGCGCCTTATCATGCTTTTAGAATGCATGTTTAAGGGTGTATGATGAGACCTAATCAAAGATAATAGATTGGTTGCCAATTTATGAAAAAACCCTCAATTTAATATTAAACATTTTCCTTCCATTAAGTGGTTCTCTCTCAAGATCCAAGATTGACTTTGATTTATTGGCCAAAGTCAAGATCACTGTCCATTGCGGATGTGTTTGAACCACGAAATCTTTGTTATATATCGCATGTCTTGGGCAGTTGTGACTTGTTGGCCAAATTCAAGGTCACTTTTGTACATCGACGTGGATTACGAAGCTTTCCCACTGTCAATGGGTCACGCTTAACTGGAATCATTAAGCTTGTTGAGCCAAAGCCAAGGCTTAGTTGATTCAAAGGAAAAGGTTAGGAAATATATTGGATATATGTTTTGGACTTGGAGGTCCACCTACCGGATCTAGGAATTGGATGGGATCCAATTGATATTAGAGATCTACCTAGTTAAGTTTCATACAGCTTGTTGGCCAAAGTCAAGTTTGTGTGTTATTTAATGGGATCCTAGCCCACTAGGAAACTGGGTTTCCCGAGTACTCAACAGAGGGTTAGAGGCTCGCCGAAAAATAGTGGGAGGCTATATTAGATTTGCAATTTCATTTAATACTTGCTTACACCCGCTCTTTTAATTTTATTATCGTCGTTATAAATATATTAGTTGGACTAATATCTTTTATTGCTTTCTTTGAACAGTTAAACTGTACAAGACACTACTCCACTTGTAGTTGGTTATATAGTTGGACTATAGTAACCATTACATTTTGAGTGTACCCGAAATTGTTGATTGAATAGTTGGACTATTGCAATCGAGATGGCTGGAAAGATTAGCGTTAGAGACATAATCATGGGCGACAATGTCTTTAACGGCGCCAATTTTCCAGATTGGGAGATGAATCTCAGGATAGTCTTCGGAGTCGAGAAGTTACTCAATGTCATAGAGAAACCTCTCGGGCCTGAGTCCGGAGTTGAGCAAATAGTAGAGCATGAGTTTTGGAAGACTCATCGTCATGATAACTTTAGTGCTCAATCTGGCATGCTTGCCGCAATGACTCATCAGTTTCATCGTTAGAACGAAGGATTGTATCCTTATAGTATGATGTTGAAATTGAAGGATCTTCACAGATCTAACCTTAGATCACAGAAGTATGAATTGCAAAAGAAGCTATTTCGCTTGCGAATGTCAGATGGTACATTTGTTGAGCACTATGTGTCGTAGATGATTGCTGATATCGAACAGCTAGGTCAGCTGGGCATAACCTTCGAGGCCGAGACTTCCATAGATTTGATCTTACAGTCTCTTCGCGATTGTTGGGGTGGGTTCATCATGAACTATAATATGATGAACCAAGAGAAAAGACTCTTGGAGAGTTAATAGCGATGCTGAAAAAAGCAGAGCCAGAGCTTCTGAAGGGTAAGAAGCGCGAGGTGCATCTTACTTCGACATCTCAGAAGGCCAAGGCTTGGTCGAAGGCTTCTGGAGGTGTGAAGAAAAAGAAGAAAAATGGCAAGGCTAAATCATCACAGTCTTCTGGGAAGACTAAGGACATATCCCAATATGTATGCCTACATTGTGGCAAATGAGGTCACTGGAAGCGTGACTGCCGTGAGTACAAGGCATACATGAAGGAAGTGATGGCGGGCAAGGCTCTGGCTTCAGGTATGTTTGTTATAAATATGTCCACTACTGGTTTTAAAAATTGGATTTTTGATTCTGGATGTGGTACTCACATATGTACTGATGTGCAGGATCTGCTGATTAGCAGGAGACTGGCTTCAGGCGAGATCGACATACGAGTCGAAAATGGGACGAGAGTCGCTATTTTGGCCGTTTGGACCTATGTTTTGTATCTGCCATTGGGGCATGTAATTACAGTAGGTGACTGTTATTTTGTACCTAGTTTGACTAAGGAACATCATCTCTGTATCTTGTTGACCGGCGTAAACACACACGTATAACGCAAGCGCACGTATCGTTCAAGTAGTATAAAAATATCGATCCCACGAGGACTTAATTCCTACTGTTGTTATTAATTATTGAATCTATTTATTTACAAATATCTAATTAAAGGGAGAAGAGAATGATTGTTTGATTGGTTGAAAGTGTTTTACAAAATAAATAAATAAATAAAAAGACAAAAGAAAATACTAAGGAAAATAACAAAAGACACAAAGATTTAAGGTTGTGATTTCTTTTAATATCATTTTAAAGATGAAGTGGTTATCTTAAAATTGGTAATATATTGATTTATTAACCTGGAACACTAAATTATGTGTAAGCCTCTGTCGATGGTCAGACACAAATACCCAGTTTAACCCAATTGAACCATATGTCTATGTCAACCAAATTATCTGGATTCATTAAGGTTAAGTTCCAATTATGGCTACCCCCGCCCGACAGGTATATTCCTATCCTGTAAGGAAATCTATTAAAGGGTTATCTATCCTCAAGGAAGATCGTGGGTTATTAAGTCTAAGGCTGAAACCTAAAATCCCTATGTCTAGTTCATTTTAGATTTACCATATCAATCTTATTGGTGATCAGACAACAAGAAGCATTAAGCTTAAGACTTAATAAATAAACCTTTAAATTACCCAACTATAAAATAATCCCTTATAAACCGGTGATATTAAAAGTCATCACAACCTCAGAAAACTAACATATAACTAGGACTAGTAAATTCATAAAAGTAAAAGACATAAGTAAAAAGCTGAAAAGTAAATTACAATAAATAAAATGAAATGCTAAGGTAAAAGGAATTACTTTTACTACTACTAATTTAGATATCTCCCATAAAATAATATATAAACTTGTGATAATATTACCAACCGACCAGTCTGGCGGTATCCTGATTAAGTCAAATTAAGTCCAACCATCCATTAAGGCGGAACCAAAAATAAATTTACCAACCGACCAGTCTGGCGGTATCCTTGATTAGTCAGGTTTAAAACAGATTAAAATTAAATTACCAACCAACCAATATAGCGGTATCCCTTATTAAGTCAATATTTTAAATAGTTAATATATTATTTTTAAGGGAGATTAATCTAAATAGCAATAGTAGAAGAATTACCTTTCACCCTAGCTGGGAAAGTTACAACATCATGGTGAACAGTAAAAACTGTAAAAAGTAAAAAGTAAAAATTAAATTACTATTATTACAAAAAGTAATTAAAATTATTTACAAAACTAAAAATTAAAAACTAAAAATAAAAAATAAAAATTCTAGAGAGAGAAACTCTCTCAAGAGAGAGAAATCAAGAGAGAGAGAGGTGTCCAAAATTCTGAAATTTCGCGCTGAATTTATAGGCAAATTTTTCACTGTTCCAGCGTCGCGACGCCAAGGACCTCAGCGTCGCGACGCTGGATTTGTCGACGTGGCACGATGAGAAGGCGACACGTCATCAAGGCGGCTGACTGTTCACGCGACACGTGTCAAGGCGGCTAATTCTCAATTATTGTGATGACGTCATTGATGACGTCATGCTGACGCGGCGACGACGTGGCGATGACGTGGCATGACGTGGCATGGCGGCTGACTGTTCACTTGTCGGCACAATAGGATTGCGACACGTGGCGACACGTGTCAAGTTGTGATTGGCGGAGGCTGACGTGGCAAGTTGACTCGGTTGACCTGCTACGTGGACGATGATGTGGCACGACACGTGGCAAGGTTGACTTGTTGACCGATGATGTGGCTGATGACGAGGCGACACGTGTCAAGTCTGAGTGTCGGCAGCATATGATGATGACACGTGGCACGGCGCATGTTAGCAGATCGGCTGTTATGGTGACACGTGGCACGGCGCATTTTAGCAAAGTCAAAACTTCTCAAATTGTTGACCGTTGACCAGGCGCATGTTAGCAGATCCGGCTCACGCTGGGCGTCGCGGCGCGAAGTGTTCCAGCGTCGCGACGCGTCAAAGACTAAAATATCCCTGTTGACGCATTTTTGTCCGGTTTTGCCCCAAATTGCCTCAAGTGCTGTCCAAACTTTATTTATCTGCAAAATAACAATAAAACACATCAAAACATTCACAAAACTCAAGAAACTATACAAAATATTAAGTTAAATGAGTGGGAAATATTGATATAAATACCACTCATCACACCCCCAAACCTAACATTTTGCTAGTCCTCGAGCAAAATACAAAATAAAATAACATAACAAAATTTAACTAAGCCATTTTCGTAGGGATCACGGTTGCATTTAGCATATGCAACAAGCCTTTAAACCCCTAGGTGTCCCTAGTGGACGAGTGTAGTCTCGTGAGAGTTTACAGCAATGATACCCACAAACATTTTACAAAAGTAAAAAGGTATTAAAACTAATACACACAAAAGCAAAAAGACAAGCGAAAAGAGAATAAAGAAGTTAGTGACTAATCAGGTGAAAATTCTACTCCAAGTTATTAGCTGTTTTGTTTCTTTCTAAATTACCGAATAAGTAAATTCTCCGATTATTTTTACCATTCTCCATATACACAGCCAACAAAATATTAATCAACTCATTTTTGCCCACAACAGTCATAAGTGCAGTTGATAAGAGAGTAATATTTTTGTCCTAAAGTTCTATCAGATTTCACACCTTTTTGTAGTAATGAAATATTTTTCTGATTTTTCTGATTTTTTTCTTTGATTTTTCTCTATTTTTTATTTATATACAATACCTTCCGTCTATGTAGCGAGCTTTAGGTCGGTAGCTCCAAGCCAGTTGGCTTTAGGGCACCAGGTGTTAAGACACCCCTACGAACTTAATTACTCAGACTTCAGATATATATATATATATTTTTTTGCAGCATCTTCGATCCATGTAACGAGCTTTGGGCCAATGACTCCCAAACTAGTTGGTTTTAGGGCACTAGGTGTTAAAACACCCTTACAGACTTAATAACCCGGATCTCAGACGGTTTTTTTTTTTTTTTTTTTTTTACTCCATCACTATTTAGAGATGCTTCATCCAATTAAACTATAGCACGTAATATTACAAACTTTTCAATTTTAGCTCATGTCCGTATGTTTCCATGTAAGTTCATAATACCTGTCAACTGAACATAAGAAGATTCATTTAGTCAGATTTAAGGAGAATTCACAAATTAAATAATTCAAAATGAAATAAACAAAAATTAACTTATTTCGAAATAGGTTTGAGATACGTCTCAAGAGTGGAAATTCCTTACTCGGCTATCTCTTACCAATTTCACCTTTTTAATAAAAACACAAAAATGCAAAATATTTTTGTAATTTTTGAAAATTTTTCAATTTTTTTGTATTTTTCGAAAAATTTTGGACTAAAAAAAAAACAACATACAACAAAAAAACAAGATATTAATCAACTAATTCCCTCCCCCAAACCTAAATGAGACATTGTCCCCAATGTCTGAAACAGTAGAAGAAGAGTGTAGAAAATCATACCTGATTAGTTGAAATTTTACAGGAAAAATTACCTTTTAAGATTTATGCCCAAATTACGGTTCTTACCACAATTGCTATTTGACCATTTTTCATTAAAACTTTTGGCAGAATCACTTCTAAAATCTCAAAATTTCCCAAAATTCACCCTAAAAAAAATTATCACCAATCAAATCCCAACTTTGGTATTTTTCAGAAAAATCCGACAGAGTCTCCCCTGAATTTTTGATTATCCAACACAACCTAAATCTATCAAATGCCACAAACACCCCAATTCAACTCTTCGCCCCCACAATCTACGAATCAAATTAATCCACAATCCAACCCTTCGTAATTCAAAATTCCCAAATCAAACTCACCACAATTCAAACCTAATTATCAAATTAATTTACCATTTACCAAATCAAATTTTATCAAATTATTACCGTTACTTTCGAATTCTGATTTTGGCAGTGGTGGGTTCTCTCGGCTCTGTTGGTTTTGGATTGGGTTTCTGGTCGGCCGGCTCGGTGATGGAGAGACACGGCAGTGGCTTGGTGCGGTTGGTGGGTCGTAGTTGGCTTGGCAGTGGTGGGTTCGCGGCTAGTGGTGTCTCGGTTGGTCTGGGTTTCTCGGCGATGGTGGCTGGACATGGCAAGGGTGGTTGGTTCAGTTCTGGTTGCTCACGGTGTGGATCTTGGTTGGCTAAGACTCGGTCACGGTGATGAAGGTAGTGGCTCGGTCACGGCAAGGGTGGTTCGCGGTGGTTCTGGGTTTGCCTTGGCTTGTTCTCAATTTGGTAGATCTCGGCTTGTGTTGGCTGGTTCGGTTTTGGTGGGCTCGGCGAAGGCTTGGTGAAGGCTGACTGTTCACTTGTCGGCACAATAGGATTGCGACACGTGGCGACACGTGTCAAGTTGTGATTGGCGGAGGCTGACGTGGCAAGTTGACTCGGTTGACCTGCTGACGTGGACGATGATGTGGCACGACACGTGGCAAGGTTGACTTGTTGACCGATGATGTGGCTGATGACGAGGCGACACGTGTCAAGTCTGAGTGTCGACAGCATATGATGATGACACGTGGCACGGCGCATGTTAGCAGATCGGCTGTTATGGTGACACGTGGCACGGCGCATTTTAGCAAAGTCAAAACTTCTCAAATTGTTGACCGTTGACCAGGCGCATGTTAGCAGATCCGGCTCACGCTGGGCGTCGCGGCGCGCAGTGTTCCAGCGTCGCGACGCGTCAAAGACTAAAATATCCCTGTTGACGCATTTTTGTCCGGTTTTGCCCCAAATTGCCTCCAGTGCTGTCCAAACTTTATTTATCTGCAAAATAACAATAAAACACATCAAAACATTCACAAAACTCAAGAAACTATACAAAATGTTAAGTTAAATGAGTGGAAAATAGTGATATAAATACTACTCATCACTTGTTTAACCCGATGCTGGTATACCTCTGTATTTCAGAACACTGGGTATTTTGTATATAAAGATGACATTTTGATATGTACAACATATGTTAATGATGATCTTTATATTTTGAATATAAATGAATCTCAAACATATAATATGACAAACAAAAGGCTCAAATTGAGTAAAAGAGATGAAACTTATTTGTGGCATTGTCGTCTGGGACACATTAACAAGACTAGTATATCCACACTTTCAGATAGTGGATACTTGGACGGATTTGATCCTAATTTATATGATGTATGTGAATCTTGTTTATTAGGTAAAGTGTCTAAAACACCTTTTAGCGGTAAGGGTGTAGTGCCACCGAGCTGTTAGCCCTCGTTCATAGTGACGTATGTAGGCCCATGTCTAGCTAGGCTAGAATTGGATATGAATACTTCGTAACCTTTACGGATGAAGCATCGCGTTATGGTTATGTGTATCTTATGAAACACAAGTTGAAAACTTTTGAGAAATTCAAAGAGTTTCGACACGAAGTAGAAAAATAGACCGGTAAAAGTATTAAAACATTGCGGTCGGACCGTGGTGGAGAATACTTGAGCAATGAGTTTCTTGATTACTTGAAAGAGTATGATATTCTTTCACAGTGGACTCCTCCCGGAACACCTTAATTGAACGGTGTGTCCGAACGGAGAAACCGAACTTTGTTGGACATCGTAAGGTCAATGATGAGTCGCACTAAGCTACCAATTTCCTTATAGGGATACGCATTGAACATTGCAATACTTATTTTGAATAAGGTTTCGTCAAAGTTTGTTGAACATACTCCATATGAAATATGGACAGGAAAGAAATCGGGTTTCTCATTCCTGAAGATTTGGGGATGCTGGGCATACGTTAAACGTTTGGATGGTACCAAACTAGAACCCAAATCGGATAAGTGCCTATTTTTAATTGGTTATCATAGGGAAACGAAAGGATATAACTTCCACAACCCACAAGAGAACAAAATATTTGTTGCTCTCCATGTAGTTTTCCTCGAAAATGAATTGATAAATGCAGTGGTAAGTGGGAGGAAAGTAGAAATCGATGAAAATCAGAGTGATATTATTCCTGGCATCGATCCCCTCACGGAACACGAACATTTCATCAGGGATGAGACTGTTCCACAATCTTCTAATACACAAGAACCGTGTAGGTCGGAGAGATTCAGAAAACAACCTTATAGGTATGGGTTTCTGATCTCACCTCATGTAGATATTAATCTTATTGAGGAATACAAACCGGCTACGTATGAGGAAGTGATACAAAGTATCGACTCCGCTTTATGGCAAGATGCCATGAAGTCTAAAATGGATTCCATGTATACCAACCAAGTTTGGACACTAGTTGATGTACCAGAAGGCATTGTGCCTATTGGTAGCAAATGGGTCTTCATGGTGAAGACAGACATGGATGGCAATATACAAACGTACAAAGCTAGGCATCTATCGAAAGGGTATTTTCATCAACATGGTGTCGATTACTACGAAACCTTTTACCAGTTGCCATGATTAAATCCATTCGAATAATGCTTACTATTGCTGCATATTTTGATTATGAAATATGGCAGATAGACGTCAAAATCGCTTTCCATAACAGAAACCATTTGGAGGATGTTTATATGTAATAGCCTGACAATTTTGTCGTGCCAAAACATACAAACAAGGTTTGCAAGTTAAATCGATCCATTTATGGATTGGAGCAATCATTGCGTTCTTGGAAACAACATTTTGATAAGATCATAAAAGAATATGGTTTCACTCAAAATGAAGATGATTCTTGTGTATATAAGAAGGTTAGTGGGAGTGCATTGACATTTATTGTCCTATATGTTGATGATGCATTACTTCTTAGCAATGACATTCCCATGCTACAATTGGTGAAAGCTTGGCTTTTATTAAAATTCTCCATGAAAGACTTGGGAGAGGCAACCTTTATTATAGGAATAAGAATCTACTGGGATAGATCTAAAAGTTGTTGGCACTCTCCCAAAGCTCGTACATTGACAAAGTGTTGAAAAGATTCAACATGGATCAGTCCAAGAGGGGATTGCTTCCTGTATCACATGACGTCTCTCTATCTGAGGACATGTGTCCTGAAACTAAAGATAAGAGAGATGTAATGAATCAGATCATGTTCGCTTAAGTAGTCGAATCGATCATGTATGACATGATATGTACACGACTTGATGTCTCGTATGCTTTGAGCATGTGCAGTCACAATCAGGCCTATCTAGGTGATGGTCACTGGATTGATGTTAAGAACATCTTTAAGTATCTTAGAAGAACTAAGGATGATTTCTTAGTTTATGGAGAATGAGAACTTGAGGTGACTGGGTTCACCGATGCAAGTTTCCAAACCGATAAAAATGAATGTAAGTCGCAAAAAGGGTATATATTTTGTTTGAATAACAGAACATTGAGCTAGAAATCTTCCAAGCAAGATATCGTTACCGATTCAACAACAAAAGCGGAATACATTGTTGTGGCTGAGGCAGTAAAAAGAAGCATTTTTGATCTATAAATTCCTAATTGGATTATGAGTAGTTCTGTTAGCAGCTGAGCTGGGCTACAGCATATGCTAAGGAATCACAGTCTCATCAATGATCTTAGTATGTACTTCGACGGTTTCATCTGATTCGTGAGATCATACATCGTGGCGATGTCAAGATCGAAAAGATCGCATCAGATGATAACCTTGCAGATCCGCTGACGAAAGCTATATCTCAGCAAAAGTTTGAGCGACCCGTACATAGTTCACGTGTTGGACACTTGAGTGATTGGCTATAGGCCAAGTGGGAGATTGTTGGACAATTATGACCCATAACATCACTATTTGTAAAAAAAATGGTGTTTTTGTACAAATTAACTATGTGACAAAGGAAATTGCTCTTTTATCATTTTGTAATTAGATTACTTGGATATATAAATGATAAAAGTCCATATGATTAGTACCAGATTAATAAGATATGAGACAGTATTAATCCACGAACGGTTTAATCATTAAATATCCATAGTCGTAGTATTATCGAGACTAGACATCGATAATGCGGAATAGACTAGTATTACACTTGTGCGTGTTATAGAAGCTTAACGACATAGTTCTCATATATTTAAGTATTAGATAACCAGGAACAGCTTCGCTCTGGATAGACCCCTCGGAATCCCATTGGTAGTATGACTATGTGTTTATGGGAATCCGAATCAGGGTAGGTGTATGTGATCTTTAACCCGAGACTTGCATCGTTAATACTTGTGACAATCAGTATACTTTGGTTTTGTTCGTCCGGAGCTTTAACAGGTTCTGTGTACGCCTTTTCTGGGTTTACTGAGAATCGTAGTGTATTGGGTGTGATGTCAAGATAAGAGTATCACTTCAGTCATTTAGAGATGATGGTCACACATGATACGGTACTGGTACTCTTAAATGCTGCAGCTATCGGGATAATATGACTAGGTCATGATTATCCGATTACAGAGGCTAGTTACGTGTGATCTGATATATGCTTCGTATGGGGCAGACACAATTCCAGCCCTTGGCCTAGCATGTGACATCTGATACTGGATCGTATTACGCAATACATTATATACTACGCCTGATAGAAATTATATATTCTTCGTTGAATATTTCTGGAGAATTGGGTAGACACTGTGCTTTGTTAAAAGCCAACCATGTCTTGTAAATCGGCGAGAACGTTATACATGGTACGCACGTGTCAGATAGACCAACAACCGGATTTACTGCCAACATATCTATGAATATCTTGGGTCACTTCCCAAAGATTCACCAATGACATTTGACTCGAACAGAATTAATCTGGGATTAATTATGAGAGAGAAAATTAATTGAGATTAATTGCGGTAAGAATTTATCTGGGATTAAATTCGTCTAGAAGAGAGAACATGATTAATTTGGAATTAATCGATAAAATAAATTTAATGTTAAATTGGAATTTTCTATTTAATTTATTTATTTGGCTAAAATAATATATCAGATATATAAATGAACTGGATTCAATTACGGAATTAAATTGGATTTTAATTCAAGCGAACAAATTTAATTTAGAATTAATTCGTAAGCGAAATTCGTAATAATTTGCTAGGTATTATTATTTAATTAAATTAGATTTAATTACATCGCGACAGAAATTCGTTTAATGGATTAAACGAACTGGGCCCAAAGTGGTTAAGCTAACTTGAATTTGGAATTTAATAGGTGGGACCACAACTACATCAAATTGTTGTTAGACATTATGTCCCATAGCGTCACTGTTTGTAAATGATATTGTATTATTGTACAAAATTAACTATGTGATAATGAAATTGCCTTTTGCCGTTTTGTAATATTATTTACTTTGACTTATAAATGGCGAAAGTCCATATGATTAGTACCTGGACTGAGAATGATATGAGACAGTATCAGTCCCCAAATGTTTAATCATAAATATCCCTAGTCGTAGTATTATCGAGACTGGACATCGATAATGCGGAATAGACTAGTATTGCGCTTGTGCACGTTGTGAGGGCACAACGGCATAGTTCTCATATATTTAAGTATTGGATACTTATGCAAGTGCGATAGGAGGTTGTGTTTTACCGATGGTACGGAAAACAGCTTCGCTCTGGATAGACCCCGCGGAATCCCATTGGTAGTATGTCTACGTGTCTATGGGAGGCCGCATCAGGGTAGGTGTATATGGTCTTAACCTGAGACTTACATCGCTAGTACTTGCGACAATCGGTAAACTTTAGTTTTGGTGGTTGGGGACCTTAACCGGTTCTGTGTACACCTCTTCTGGGTTTATCGAGAATCGTAGTGTACTGGATTGATGTCAAGATGGAAGTATCGCTTCAGACATATGGAGGTGATGATCACGCAGGACACAGAACTAGTACTCTATAAAAGGTTGCAACCGTCGGGACAATATGACAAGGTCAGGATTGTCCGATTTAAAGAGACTAGTTGCTTGATGTCCGATATATGTTTCGTACGGGGCAGACACATCTCCAGCCCCAGGCCTAGCATGTGATCATCCGATACTGGATCGATGTACGGAATACTACGGTATACTACGCCTGATACAGATCTTATATTCCTATAAGAATATTTCTGGAGAATTGGGTAGGCATGGCGCTTTGCTAGAAGCCAACCTTGTCTTGTAAATCGGTAAAGACGTAGTACGAGGTACGTACGTGTTCGGATTATCCGACGACCGTATTTACTACCAAAATATCCGGAGATCTCTTGGGTCGCTTCCTGAAGATTCACCTATGATATTTGATTCGGACTTAATTAATCTTGGATTAATTGCGGAGAAACTTTATCTTGGATAAAGTGCCTAATTTAGAGAGAGAACGATTAATTTGGAATTAATCGATAAAATTATTGTATTCGATATAATAATCGAAATTCGATTTCGACGCGAAATTAAAATTAGATTTTAATTCGGGCATACGAGTTAATTTAGAATTAATTCGTAAGCGACGTAAATAATAATTTCGCTAGGAGCGATTATTTATTTAAATCCGATTTAATTAACGTCGCGACGCAAGTTCGGTATTTCGGAAATATCGAACCCGAACGCGTGAGTGGACGTGGGCCCACTTTCATTTGGGAACGTGTGGGGCCCACATGACACATGTCATTATATGCATTATTTTATTGATAAGGCATTGCATGGTGATAGTGTGCATTACACTCAAAGGCTTTGCATGGAGTTTGAGTGTTTGACACTCTAAGCCATTGCATGGTTTATGTCATAGATTTATTATTTATTTAATAAATTATAACATAAATATAAATTGATTTTTGTTAAAAACAAAGATCAATAAGACTTACACAAAATCTCTCTTCTCTCTCAAATTGCCGAGAACTCCATTGACAAAGGCAAGGAAGATTTGATCTTCTATTTCTCCATTTTGCTAGCACAAGCAAGGGATCAAAAGAGGTGATAGGGAAACCATCAAAGAGCTTGGAATACAAAGCTTGGAGCTTCAAGTCTTCTTCCTCCCTTGGCCGAATCTTCAAACACTGGAGCTTCCACCATTTGATCATCTTCTTCATCACATAGCTTTGTAAGTATGATTCCGCCATGCTTCAAGTCTTTTATATATATTCATTTATAGTATTTCATGAATGCTTAATCTTCCTTGGGACATATTATAGAAACCAACAATGGTATCATTGAGCTAGGTTTAAGCATGAAATACTTTAGGTTAAAATTTGATAAAATGGTTGAAGCATGTTCTTGTGAAATTTGATGAATAAGTATGCTTGCATGTATATAGAATGATGTTATATGGAATCAATTTTATGAAAAATGCATTGGATGATTTTTCCCCAAAATTTTAACCTTGGCCGAATGGTGTGATAAAATTGATTAAAGCATGTTCTTGTGAAATTTGATGAATAAGTATGCTTGCATGTATATAGTATGATGACATGGAATCAATTTTATGAAAAATGCATTGGATGATTTTTCCCCAAAATCTTAACCTTGGCCGAATGGCATGAAGAAATTGATATAAGCATGTTCTTATGAAATTTGATTAATAAGTATGCTTGCATGTGTATAACATGATGTTATATGGAATCAATTTTATGAAAAATGCATTGGATGATTTTTCCCCAAATTCATGCCTTGGCCGAATGTGTTGCTACTTGGAGTGGATTGGATTTTTTTTGTGTTTAAGATCATTGGATGACTTAGAACGTCTATGGGACGTAGATTAGTAATTCAATCGGATTGAAAACAAATCGACACAAAAAACTCACCTTGGCCGAATGTACTAAGACATGTAAAGGAGTTGATTTTTTGTTAAAATTAATGTTGGACATTTATTTTGAACAATACATGATTAATAAATAAATGGGTATTTTTTGAAATATTTGGTTTAATATATTAATCTTGGTATTACACTTTAATTAATTGGACTTTAATGTTGGAATATTAAAATTTAATTAATGGGCTTAATTGGTGAATTGGGCTTTTAATATTGTATTTGGGCATAATGGGCTTGGTTGGACCAAGTAGATTTGGGCCAAATGGATTGGATCCAATTTGGGCCTAAATCACTCCATTAAGTCCAAATATAATATAATGGGCTTTAATAATTTAATTGGGCCTTATGGGCTTGAAATTGGTTTTATGGCACTTAAGGGTGATTCCTTATTTGGGCTTGGTAATTGGGTATGACCCACATTGACCAAAGCCCAAGCCTTAATAAATCAATTGAAAGCCCATTTGACTTGAATTAAATTAAACATTGGATGTTAGTTGGGCTTTGAGACCCAATAGAATTGGATTTAGAATCTAAGTCTTTAAAGCACATTAAAAGTGTAAACATTTAATTTGGAATTAAATAATTGAATTAGTATTGAATACGAATTAAATTAGATTTAATTAGTAGTTAGTTCGATAAATCGCGAATTCGTACCTTATGTACTTATTCTAAATCGAGTTGGACTCGCGCAAAATCAAACCGTTGTTTGAACATTGGATGATCACTTTAACAAAGACTAATTAATGGATTAGATTGGTTGTAAAAGC
The DNA here is from genome assembly GCA_019454045.1 of Zanthoxylum bungeanum. Classification (NCBI taxonomy): domain Eukaryota; kingdom Viridiplantae; phylum Streptophyta; class Magnoliopsida; order Sapindales; family Rutaceae; genus Zanthoxylum; species Zanthoxylum bungeanum. Next base: position 99,870 of record SKCR01019272.1, read on the forward strand.
ATGTCTTGTTTGAATATATATGTATGTGATGAATGAATAGTGTATATCGGATGGATATTAGAAGGGAAAGGGTAATTTTAGAAATTATTGTAATTTTGGAATTTATAAATTGGACCTGCGTGTCCAGCCTTATCTCTTTATCTCTTTGTATTCTCTTCTCACCTAATCCCCTCAATGTAAATGAGGTTTCTCTTATTGTATTATGTAATGGGTAGAAGTAGAATAGTGCTAACGGGGAGAGGAAAGGGAGTGATTTGTTCTAGGAACAAGTTGTTTATATATCCATCCGCATATCACTATTACTTTACTTTACGCGCTTTATGATGTTTTAGAAGCATGCTTAAGGGTGTATGATGATGAGACCTAACAAAGATAAATTAATTGGTTGCCAATTACGCAAAAATCCCTCAAACAATATTAAGCGATTTTCCTTCCGTTGAATGATTCTTTCTCAAGATCCGAAATTGGCATTGGTTTGTTGGCCAAAGTCAAGACCTTTGTCAATTGAGGATGTGTTTGAATCATGAGAGTTTGGTTCCACATCGGTGTCCTGTCCAAGTTGTGATTTGTTGGCCAAAGTCAAGATCACTTCTTGTCCATCGACATTGATTACGAAATTTTCCTTGTCAATGGGTCCCGCTTAACTGGAATCATTAGGTTTGTTGTGCCAAAGCCAAGGCTTAGTTGATTCAGAGGAAATGGTTAGGAAAATGTATTAGATACATTGACATATGTATTAGATATATATGTTTCGGACTTGGATGTCCACCTACCGGATCTAGGAATTGGATGGGATCCAATTGATCTTCGAGATCTACCTAGTTAAATATCATACAACTTGTTGGCCAAAGTCAAGGTTGTGTGTTATTTAACGGGATCCTAGCCCACTAGGAAATTCGATTTCCCGAGTTCTCTACAGAGGGTTAGAAACTTGAAGAAAATAGTGGGAGGCTATTATTGAATTTGCAATTTCATTCAGATATTTAGCCTTACGCGTCTTTCAAAATTATTTCGTCAATATTTTAAATAATTAGTTGGACTAATATATTGTTATTTTTATATGTAACAGTTTGACTGTACCCATAACATCGTTGACTTTATAGTTGGACTATAGTTGTCAAGATGATTGGCAAAGGTAATATCCGCGACATAATCATGGGCGATAATGTCTTCAAAGGGACAAACTTTGCCGACTGGGAAATGAACCTCAAGATAGTGCTTGGGGCTGAGAGGATACTGTATACTATTCAGAGACCTCTCCCGCCTAAACCCACTGAGCCACTGGAGCTAGAGTTATGGAAAACTCATAGTGATGATTGTGACCAAGCTCAGTCAGTTATGCTAGCTGCAATGACTCAGCATTTCAGACGCCAGAATAGGGATTTGGATCCCTATAACATGATGGCAAGATTGCGTGATCTTCACCGCACCAATAAGCGGATGAAGAGGTACGAGCTAGTAAGGAAACTCTTCCGCTCCCGGATGACAGACGGCGCATCAGTTGAAGCCCACGGGGCTCAAATGATTGCCGATATTGATGAGTTGGCCAATATGGGAATAGTCTTGGAGGCTGATCTGACTATAGATATGATCTTGCAGTCACTTCCTGATACTTGGAAACAAATCATAGTCAACTACAAGTTGATGGATACTGACGACACTCTTGGAGAGTTGTTATCTGTCTTGAAGGAGTCCGAAAGGGAACTCCTAAAGGGGAGCAAGCGCGAGGCGCATTTTGCATTGACCTCTCATGCGCCAAAGGGTGGCCCCAAGGCAATTGGAGGTGCAAGGAAGAAGAAGTTCAAGAAGAAGGGTAAAGGCAAGTTGACAGTGGCTTCTAGGAAGCCAAAGGACAAATCTCGGGACATCTGCCTTAACTGCGGCAAGAGGGGTCACTGGAAACGTGACTGCCGAATGAGCATTGTGCAGAGGGAGGATATCAAGGCTGGCAAGGCCATTGCCTCTGGTATGTTTGTTATTGAGATAAATATGAATACTTCTAGTTTTAAAAATTGGATTTTTGATTCTGGTTGTGGTGCTCATATTTGTACTGATGTGCAGGATCTGCATGATAGCAGGGTGCTGGCATCAGGGGAGATGGATCTACGGGTCGGAAACGGAACACCAGTTGCTGTTTTGGCCGTAGGGACTTTTGTTTTAGTACTGCCCTCAGGGCATGAACTTAAACTTTTGAACTGTTATTTTGTGCCTAGTTTAACTAGGAACATTATATCTGTATCCTTGTTAACCCAGCAGGGTTACACTTTTGTATTCAGGAACACAGGGTGTTATTTATATAAAAATGATACAGAAATTTGCACAGCTGTTGCAAATAACGGTCTTTATATTTTGAATATAAATGAATCTCCTAAAATGACAAACAAAAGGCTCAAAAGGAGTAATCTAAAAGATGAAGCTTATATGTGGCATTGTCGTCTAGGACACATCAACAAGACTCGCATATCCACACTTTCAAAGAGTGGGTACTTGGACGAATTTGATCCCAATTCATATGACGTCTGCGAATCTTGTCTTTTAGGCAAAATGCCTAAATCACCTTTTAGCGGTAAAGGTGAACGTGCCACAGAACTGTTAGCTCTCGTTCATACTGACGTATGCGGGCCCATGTCTAGCCAGGCTAGAGGTGGATTTCACTACTTCGTAACCTTTACAGATGATGCATCTCGTTACGGTTATGTGTATATTAGACACAAGTCGGAAACTTTTGAGAAATTCAAAGAGTTTCGACACGAAGTGGAGAAACAAACAGGGATGAGTATCAAGACATTACGGTCAGACCGTGGTGGCGAATACTTAAGTTATGAGTTTCAAGATTACTTGAAAGAATATGGTATTCTTTCACAGTGGACTCCTCCTGGAACACCACAATTAAACGGTGTGTCCGAACGGAGAAACCGCACCTTGTTGGACATGGTGAGGTCAATGATGAGTCGCACTGAGCTACCAATATCCTTCTGGGGATACGCATTAAACAGTGCTATACTTATTTTGAATAAGGTACCGTCGAAGTCTGTTGAACAGACCCCATATGAGATATGGACAGGAAGGAAACCAGGTTTCTCTTTCCTAAAGATTTGGGGATGCTGGGCATATGTTAAACGTTTGGAAGGCACCAAACTTGAACCCAAATCTGATAAATGCCTTTTCGTTGGATATCCTAGGGAAACCAAAGGATATTACTTCTATTACCCACAAGAGAACAAAGTATTTGTTGCTCTACATGTGGTTTTCCTTGAGAAGGAATTCCTAAATGCAGTGGTAAGTGGGAGGAAAGTAGAACTCGATGAAGATCGTAGTGATACTGTTCCTGGCAATGAATCAACGACGGAACAAGAACAGACCATCCGGGATGAGTCTGTACCACAAACTTCACATACACAAGGACCGCGTAGGTCGGAGAGAGTCAGAACAGTACCTGAGAGGTATGGGTTCCTGATCTCACCTCATAGATATTAATCTTATTGAGGATAATGAGCCGGCTACGTATGAGGAAGCGATACAAAATATCGATTCCGCTTTATGGCAAGAAGCCATGAAGTCCGAGATGGATTCCATGTACGCCAACCAAGTTTGGACACTGGTTGATGCACCAGAAGGCGTAAAGCCTATTGGATGCAGATGGATCTTCAAGAAGAAGACCGACATGGATGGCAACGTACAAACGTACAAGGCTAGGCTTGTAGCGAAGGGGTATCGTCAACAATATGGTATTGATTATGACGAAACCTTCTCACCCGTTGCCATGATTAAATCCATTCGGATAATGCTTGCAATAGCTGCATATTTCGACTTCGAGATATGGCAAATGGACGTTAAAACCGCTTTCCTTAACGGAAACCTTTTGGAGGATGTTTATATGCAACAGCCTGACGGTTTTATCGTACCTAGACTTGCAAACAAGGTTTGCAAGTTAAATCGATCCATTTATGGATTGAAGCAAGCATCACGGTCATGGAATCAGCGTTTTGATGAGATCATAAAGGAATATGATTTCGTGCAAAACGCAGATGACCCTTGTGTATACAAGAAGGTTAGTGGGAGAGCACTTACTTTTATTGTCCTTTATGTCGACGACGTATTGCTTATAGGCAATGACATTCCCATGCTAACGTCGGTGAAAGCTTGGCTTTCATTAAAATTCTCCATGAAAGATCTGGGAGAAGCAGCCTTTATTCTTGGAATAAAGATCTACAGGGATAGATCTAGAAAGCTGCTTGGACTCTCCCAGAGTACATACATTGATAAAGTGTTGAAGAGATTCAACATGGAACAATCCAAGATGGGATTGGTTCCAATGGTACGTGGTACCTCTCTGTCTAAGGACATGTGCCCTAAGACTCAGGAAGAGAGAGACCACATGAGTCGGATACCGTTCGCCTCGGCAGTCGGATCGATCATGTATGCCATGATATGTACACGACCTGATGTCTCATATGCTTTGAGCATGTGCAGTCGCTATCAGGCCGATCCAGGTGAAGGTCACTGGATAGCAGTTAAGAATATCCTTAAGTATCTTAAACGAACTAAGGATGCTTTCTTAATTTATGGAGGTGGAGAACTTGCGGTATCTGGGTATACCGATGCAAGTTTCCAAACCGACAAGGATGACTACAAGTCGCAATCCGGGTACATTTTTTGCTTGAATAACGGAGCAGTGAGCTGGAAATCTTCCAAGCAAGATACTGTTGCCGATTCAACAACAGAAGCGGAGTACATCGCTGCATCTGAAGCAGCAAAGGAGGCAGTTTGGATCCGAAAGTTCCTAATCGGATTAGGAGTAGTTCCGTTAGCAGCTGAGCCCGTTCCATTGTATTGTGACAATAACGGGGCTATAGCACAGGCTAAGGAACCAAGGTCTCATCAACGGTCCAAGCATGTTCTTCGACGTTATCATCTGATTCGGGAGATTATACATCGTGGCGATGTAAAAGTCGAGAAGGTCACATCAGATGACAACATTGCAGATCCGCTGACGAAAGCTGTTCTACAGCAAGTTTTTGAACGACACATACATAGTTCGGGTATTAGATGCTGCTTGAGTGACTGGCTATAGGCCAAGTGGGAGATTGTTAGACATTATGTCCCATAGCGTCACTGTTTGTAAATGATATTGTATTATTGTACAAAATTAACTATGTGATAATGAAATTGCCTTTTGCCGTTTTGTAATATTATTTACTTTGACTTATAAATGGCGAAAGTCCATATGATTAGTACCTGGACTGAGAATGATATGAGACAGTATCAGTCCCCAAAGTTTAATCATTAAATATCCCTAGTCGTAGTATTATCGAGACTGGACATCGATAATGCGGAAATAGAGTATTGCGCTTGTGCACGTTGTGAGGGCACAACGGCATAGTTCTCATATATTTAAGTATTGGATACTTATGCAAGTGCGATAGGAGGTTGTGTTTTACCGATGGTACGGAAAACAGCTTCGCTCTGGATAGACCCCGCGGAATCCCATTGGTAGTATGTCTACGTGTCTATGGGAGGCCGCATCAGGGTAGGTGTATATGGTCTTAACCTGAGACTTACATCGCTAGTACTTGCGACAATCGGTAAACTTTAGTTTTGGTGGTTGGGGACCTTAACCGGTTCTGTGTACACCTCTTCTGGGTTTATCGAGAATCGTAGTGTACTGGATGTGATGTCAAGATGGAAGTATCGCTTCAGACATATGGAGGTGATGATCACGCAGGACACAGAACTAGTACTCTATAAAAGGTTGCAACCGTCGGGACAATATGACAAGGTCAGGATTGTCCGATTTAAAGAGACTAGTTGCTTGATGTCCGATATATGTTTCGTACGGGGCAGACACATCTCCAGCCCCAGGCCTAGCATGTGATCATCCGATACTGGATCGATGTACGGAATACTACGGTATACTACGCCTGATACAGATCTTATATTCCTATAAGAATATTTCTGGAGAATTGGGTAGGCATGGCGCTTTGCTAGAAGCCAACCTTGTCTTGTAAATCGGTAAAGACGTAGTACGAGGTACGTACGTGTTCGGATTATCCGACGACCGTATTTACTGCCAAAATATCCGGAGATCTCTTGGGTCGCTTCCTGAAGATTCACCTATGATATTTGATTCGGACTTAATTAATCTTGGATTAATTGCGGAGAAACTTTATCTTGGATAAAGTGCCTAATTTAGAGAGAGAACGATTAATTTGGAATTAATCGATAAAATTATTGTATTCGATATATAATCGAAATTCGATTTCGACGCGAAATTAAAATTAGATTTTAATTCGGGCATACGAGTTAATTTAGAATTAATTCGTAAGCGACGTAAATAATAATTCGCTAGGAGCGATTATTTATTTAAATCCGATTTAATTAACGTCGCGACGCAAGTTCGGTATTTCGGAAATATCGAACCCGAACGCGTGAGTGGACGTGGGCCCACTTTCATTTGGAAACGTGTGGGGCCCACATGACACTTGTCATTAATGCATTATTTTATTGATAAGGCATTGCATGTTATAGTGTACAAAACACTCTAAGGCATTGCATGGTGATAGTGTGCATTACACTCAAAGGCTTTGCATGGAGTTTGAGTGTTTGACACTCTAAGCCATTGCATGGTTTATGTCATAGATTTATTATTTATTAATAAATTATAACATAAATATAAATGATTTTGGTAAAACAAAGATCAATTAAGACTTTACACAAAATCTCTCTTCTCTCTCAAATTGCCGAGAACTCCATTGACAAAGGCAAGGAAGATTTGATCTTCTATTCTCCAATTTTGCTAGCACAAGCAAGGGATCAAAAGAGGTGATAGGGAAACCATCAAAGAGCTTGGAATACAAAAGCTTGGAGCTTCAAGTCTTCTTCCTCCTCTTGGCCGAATCTTCCAACACTTGGAGCTTCCACCATTTGATCATCTTCTTCATCACATAGCTTTGTAAGTATGATTCCGCCATGCTTCAAGTCTTTTATATATATTCATTTATAGTATTTCATGAATGCTTAATCTTTCCTTGGGACATATTATAGAAACCAACAATTGTTTGACATGTGATGTGAGTAGTTGGCTTGTATTTAATGAATTCTTTCATACACCAACTTTGGAAGTCAAATGTGGTATTAAGTTTGTGGAAAAACAAAATAACTATTCACTCATCTCTCCCTCTCTCATGCGAACACTCTCCCTTTGGAAGGCAAAAAAATTTGTTTCAATTTTGGCAAAAGCTAGTACTTTTCGAGTCCAGTAAAGGTGATGGGAAAACTCACCCAAGAGTTTGGAACTCAACACCAAGCTTGGAGCTTCTACATCCAATGAGATAATTGGAAAATTCTCATCCGATCAATGTAAGTAATTTAGCAAACATTCTTGATAAATTCACACAAAATCATTGTTTAGAGTCATTGGGTATATGTAGGACACTAACAGATTCAAGTCCAAATAAGAAGACTCAAAGATCTACAACTTTGAAGTTCATTAGATTTTGTAATTCTGAGGTTTCAAGGTCAAAATAGATGAAGCAATCATGTATATTGCGTGTAATTTAATTATTAGAAAATAAAAAATAAATAGAAAAAGAAAATAACTAAATGTCCAATTCACTTTTGTGGATTGTGATAAATATTTACTCATGATCAACAAAAATCAAAATCAAAATCAAAAGAAAAAAGAAATAAATAAATTAGTTTAAAGTTGTTGTTTTATTTGATTTGGAAAGTTGTATGAATAATGAGAGATGAGAACTTCTACCATAAAAGAGGTGCTCCACTCTCATTTGGTTCATACTTTCTTCAAAGTTCTCTTGTAGAATTGGGAGAGAGTATTTTGTGTGTTTTATTTTTTAAGTTTTCTTGTAATTTCTTTTTCTTTCGGTAATAAAATTATGCATGTTTTTCTTCAAATCATGAGTAGATAATTTCATCATGCTGGGGGTAAAGAGTGAAGCTAAAGGACACCCGAAGGTTTTCATATCAATATACATCTACGCATTATATTCCGTGATGAACTTAGAGATTTATTACCTTTAAGGCTAATAAATATAAATCACTTGTTTATAATAAAAGACATTATAAAAGATACAAGTGAGGTGGGACCAAGGCGTTAATAAAACTTTCCAAACTAAATTTAATTTAACCAAAGGTATTACTAGAGTTAGATAATGATTTTGTGTCTTCCTTCACTCACTACCTTTTTATAGCCAAAAGGAAAAGCTGTGAAGACATTTAGATAATCATTTACTCAAAGCTTACCTGAAAGCATATTTAAAGTGTTGGACTAATTTGGAGGATCTATTGTTTATTCCTTCACCAAGGCAATAACAGCCTAAGAGGTAAGGGTATTTAAGAGAGTTCGCTCCGCCCTCCCTCTGGGGAATTTTCAATGGAGGAATCCATTTGACAGTTATTCACTTAAACTTTCTAAAATCCTCAATAATAATTTAAGTCTAAAATTTGCCTCCCATTGTAAAGTATAGACCCAAAGGGCTTAAACCGTATTGGCAGGACTAGGCTTTACCAGACTGACCAATACCAATTTGTCCCTAAATCGTACTATTGAAAATGGTTTGACTTTTCTGAGTCATAAGACGCATCGACCCTTAGGCGTGGTCTTATAACTTAGTGGAAAAGATTGGGTGTCCACGAGGACTAGCATAAGCTATGGCATGTTTGATTGCCCAACCCAATGATCAAGGAATTGCGATTTATATCATAAATTGATTGGGAACCTACCTAATTATCATATTTTATAACGACCGGCTCTAGTCGGAGTTATGAAATGATGATAATGGGATCCTTGCCCACAAAAAATCCATCATATTGGGGTTGATGCGATTTGCTTAAAATTTTAAAACAATTGAGTGGGAGCAACTTCATAATATTAAAAGCCCATGTTATTATGAAACATTAATAAAAACATATTCCTAATTTTAACATTCTCTCTTAACAGGTGGGTTAAAATATTTCACAAACATTCAAATGACAAACAGAGTATCACTTCATTCCATCCTTGATGAGCATAAGCTCAAAGGGGACAACTACAATGACTGGTTTAGAAACCTTAAAATTGTCTTACGACAAGAAAAGATTTTCTATGTTCTTGAAAGACCATTTCCCCCTGAACTCGTAAAAGATGCTGACCAAAATACATTTGATGCTTGGAAGAAACACGTCGATGATGATGAGCAAGCAGTTTGCATAATGCTTGGCTCTATGTCGGACGAACTTCAGAAAGCTCACGAAGATATGGATGCTCAAACCATCATCTTTCACTTGAAGGATTTGTATGCAACTTCCGTTAATACCGTGAGATTCCAAGTGTCATGTGCCTTATTCTAAACAATGTATAAGGAAGGATCTGTTAGTGGACATGTGCTTAAGATGATTGGCCATGTTGAATAATTGGCCAACCTCGGGTTCATCATAGATCATGAGATAGGTCACGATCTAATTCTTCAGTCCTTATCAAAAGACTTCTCTAACTTTATTATGCAGTTTCATCTGTCTGATAAAGAAGCTACTTTAGCAGAATTGCACAATCTGATAAAGCAAGCAGAGAATAACTTGAAACAAGAGCTTAAAATATGTCATGCTTATGGGTACGGACCTGAAGCCACGAGGCCCAAAGAAAAATAAGGGCAAGGCCAAGGCTCCAGATCACCTAAAGCCCAATGGTAAGGTGGAAAAGAAAAAGGGGAAGGGGAAATGTTTCTTTTGTGGAAAGAATGGTCATTGGAAGAAATACTGCAGATCTTTGAAAGCCAATGAATCTATAGAAGCCCAAGAGGCCAAGAAGCCCAATGCTTCAGGTATGTTGTATATGATTGAACTATATTCTCAAAACTCTGAACCTTCTACTTGGGTGCTTGACACCGGTTGTGGGACTCACTTGTGTAACAATGTACAGGGCCTGAGAAACAATAGGAGACTCCGTCATGGGGAGGTTGACTTACGCATGGGTAATGGAGCAAAACTGGATGCATTGTGCGTGGGGACTTATTCATTAGTTTTGCCGAATGGTTTAGTTTTAGACTTAGAAGATTGTGTTCATGTACCTTCTCTAGTAAAGAACGTCATTTTAATTTCTTCTTTATATAATAAAGGCTTTTCATGCCTAATAAGTTGTAATGAATGTTCTATTTATTTCAATGAAATAAAGTATGGAGATGGTATTTTGAATAATGGTATCTATGTCTTACAAACTAACAAAGAATGTTCAACCTCTAATATATACAATGTTAACTCGAATAATCTCAATGAATCACTTCTATGGCACAGTCGCTTAGGTCATATCAATGAAACAAGATTAACTAAGATACATAAGGATGGGTATTTCAGACCTTTCAAATATTAACCTTATGGAACTTGTGAGTCTTGTTTACTTGGTAAAATGACCAAATTACCCTTCAAATGTAAAGGACAGCGTGCATCGTAGACATTAGAACTCATACACTCTGATGTATGCAGACCAATGTCAGTCACCCCCAGAGGTGGATTCTCCTACTTCATTACCTTTATCGATGATCACTCGTGATATGGGAATGTGTACCTTATGCGGTACAAATCTGAAGCCTTTGAGAAATTCAAAGACTTCAAAGCTGAAGTAGAAAACCAGCTTAATAAAAGTATTAAGTCACTAAGGTCTGACCGAGGTGGTGAATACTTAAGCAACAAATTTCAAGATTACTTGAAAGAAAATGGCATTGTTTCCCATTGGACTCCTCGGGGAACTCCACAGTATAATGGGGTCTCCGAAAGGAGAAATCAGACATTATTAGATATGGTCCGATCAATGATGCCAGACACGGATCTACCTCTTTCATTTTGGGGTCTTTCTTTAGAAACTGTAACACTACTACTAAACCAAGTTCCTTCTAAGACTGTTAGTCAAACACCATATGAGTTATGGTCTGGGAAACGTCCTAGTCTTAGTTATCTAAGAGTTTGGGGATGTGACACATATGTTAAGCTCACACAAACTAACAAATTGGATGATAGGGCAATTAAATGTAAGTTTGTAGGATATGCCTTAAACTCAAGAGCATATGTGTTCTACGTCCCAAATGAACAAAGAATATTTGTCTCACGAAATGCTAAATTTCTAGAGAATGAATTCCTTCTCAAGAAATATAGTGGGAGTAGACTTGACCTCGATGAGGTACGAGAAGAAGAAACTAACATAGAACTAAACCCAGGCCCCTCAAAAGGGCAGCGACGGAACAACCACAAGGTTATGAACTTAAAAGATCTGGTAGGGAAAGATATGGCCTGAAAAATATGGTTTCCATATTGATGAGGAACATGATCAGGTCATTGATAATGACGATCCCACCAGTTATGACGAAGCAATGCGTGACATTGATTCAGTCAAGTGGCTTGAGACCATGAAATCCGAAATAGACTCTATGTATCAGAATCAAGTCTGGGACTTGGTGGATGCACCTGAAGGGATAAAACCCATAGGCTGCAAGTGGATTTACAAGCGTAAAACTGATACAGAAGGCAATATCCAAACCTATAAAGCTAGGTTGGTGGCGAAAGGTTATAGACAAATCCAAGGAATTGACTATGACGAAACCTTCTCACCTATTACAATGATAAAGTCCATTCGAATTTTACTAGCACTAGCTGTACACTTTGATTATGAAATTTGGCAGATGGATGTCAAAACAACTTTCCTTAATGGGAACCTCGTAGAGGAAGTCTATATGACACAACCTGAGGGGTTTGCATCTAAGGATGATCATAATAAAGTATGCAAGCTTAAACAATCTATTTATGGACTCAAGCAAGCCTCCAGAAGTTGGAATATATGATTTGATGAGACAATCAAAGAATTTGACTTAATCAAAAATGTAGACGAGGCTTGTATTTACAGGAAAAGTAGTGGGAGTGCTGTTGTATTTCTTGTATTATATGTCGATGACATTTTAATCATCAGGAATGATATTCCAATGATGCAAGCCACTAAAGTAATGGTTATCTCAGAATTTCTCCATGAAAGATTGGGAGAAGCAGCCTACATCCTCGGCATTAAGATCTACCTAATAGATCTAAGAGGTTGTTAGGACTTTCTCAATCAACATACATAGATAAAGTCTTGAACAGATTCAAAATCAAAGATTCCAAAAGAGGTAATTTACCTACTTGTCATGGAATCAAATTATCTAAGGTGCAATGTCCACATACTCATTCAGATAGAGAACGTATGAGTAGGATCCCTTATGCTTTAGCAATATGATCGATCATGTATGCCATGCTATGTACAAGACCTGATGTCTCTTATGCTTTTAGCATAACGAGCGGGTATTAGGCAAATCCTGGTGAGCAATACTGGGCAGCTGTCAAAACAATCTTCAAGTATCTGAGAAGAACTAAGGATGTGTTTTTGACATACGGAGATTGTTCTGAGATGAAAGTCATTGGTTACTATGATGCGAGCTTTCAGACTGATATGGATGAAAATAGATCACAAACATGATATATGTTTACTTTGAATGGCAGAGCTATCAGTTGGAAAAGCTCAAAGCAGTCAATTACAGTGGACTCCACCACTGAAGCCGAGTATATTGCAGCATCCGAGGCAGCTAAAGAAGCAGTCTGGATAAAGAAGTTCATCATGGAGCTGGAAGTGCTTCCCGTGATAAAGAATGGCATCACGATGTACTGTGACAACACTGGTTCCATTGCTTAATCAAAGGAACCAAGGTCCCACCATAAATCCAAGTATGTACTTAGGCGATTTCATCTCATCAGGGAGATTGTTGAGAGAAAATAAGTTATTATAGAGAAAATACCCACAGAAGATAATCTTGTAGATTCTCTGACTAAAGGGCTGACTCAACAAAAGCATGATAGGCACACCCGAGAGTATGATGTCCAGATTCATACTAGTTGGTTATAGTGCAAGTGGGAGATTATTAGGGATATGCCCTATACCCAACTTGTGGATGGGCTATATGTACATGTATTTGTAATATTTTCATTAATTAATAAAATGGAAATGCTTATTATACGTGTCTTACATAACTTATATGAATCATCAAACACTGTAGTAAAGCCCTTTGAGTAATAAGATGATGGCTTCCACGCCTTATGAGAATCATTACTCTGAAATGTTCCTAGTCATAGTTTTATGAATAACCTGGGCGTTCAAAAAGCGGAGAGACTAGCATGATGATATGATCTGCCCTTAAGTGGGGTAGTCGATCTCATAGGTTACTAGCGGAGATCCGTCCGCTTGGTGTATCACATGGATCCATGAGTTGCTCGTGTCCATCGAACTGACCGCCGAAAGTTTTCACATGGAGTGTTTATCCCATGTGTCTGTGAGAACTTTCATGTGTCAATTGTATGACTAGTCCTTAGACTTGAGGTCTTTACAATCTTAAATGTGGATCAAATAACTTTGACAGTCTCCTTCCTCGGTTCAAAAGATCCGGTCATAAGGGTATGATTGGGTCATTTATTGAAACACATGAAGTTTGTAAAGATACAACAGAGAATCGCCACTCTCTCGAATAATATTTTCTTATAAGAGTAGTATTCCAGTTCGCGGGTTGATATGTGTGATCATTGCTTGAGACTGTGGCCGCAGCGGAAGAATCATGTGAGATTCTTGGGTTAGCACGATTCATGACACTATCAACATCATACCTTTGACTATATAGGTAGACACTTTTCATACCCTAGGTCAAACAGTGGGGATACAGTGAGGCAATGGACCGTATCATATGTAAATCACATACAGAATGGGTATATATATCTTTCCTTCTCATTTAGGGGCCTTGGAATGTTGCTAGATGTCAACTTTGGTCATTAAAATCGAACGACCATCTGATCGGAGGATAATTTATGTTCGATTAAATTATCAGGATTCATTTCATATCCAACTTGAGGGGAACCCAAAAGGTCACACACAACAAAGTCGAAATCAATGGTTAAAAGTGCACAATACAAATTTAACAGCATATATGATTGATATATGAATTATTCATAAATGGTTCAATGTGTTTAATTATTGAAAAAATCATTTATGAGGTTCCATAGTGGCTTAGGGATTGGTGAATGATGATATGGGCACTTTAGGAATTGGAATAAATAAAACGTGAATAGTAATGTGAATAGTAACCTGAATATTAAATTTTTTTATTTGTTATTTGTTTTGAATTCCAATTCGGCTCAAACTCTTATTAGGGTTTTATAATCTCATTAAACCACTAAATTAAGATCCAATGGCTAAGATTAAATTATCATTTATCTCGCATCAGATTCTTAATTAATTTTGCTGTCTTTGGAGCACCTATATAAACCCAATGAATTCTTTACATATTTTTGCACCAAACCTTTCATATCTTGGGTTTATATAAGTGAGCAACTCTAAAGTTTAAGAGTAAGCCACTGATTTTTATGGATCCTTAAGTCTAATTGACTAGAGGAACCTCAAGTTAAAATTTTTGAGGTATTTGCCTAGGCTAGTACCAAGGGCAAAATACCCGTGCACTTAAGGCGTAGTCTTGCCGTTGAGTTTTGGCTTTGGTTTGTGCATCTTTGGAGGCCACACACTTGGGTGGCTCTTTGGAACGTGGAAGAGCTTGCTGAGTTCGAGAAAAGCTTGTAGATTGGAGGGAGGACTGGAGGAGTCTTCGGTTCAAGTAAGTCTTTTTCTTCCTTTATTTTAATTAGAGTTCTTATTAGTTAGCATGTTTAGGTTTATGTTCTTTGCATGTTTTATGAGTTTTTATGCTTAGAATATATAGTAATATGCCTAGGCTTGTAGAATAATAAAAACAAATGGGTCTTGGGCAAAGGGATAGCGGCATCATAATTTGATTTATTAATTTTTCCACTGCGTACTCGCGGCCGCTTCCCAACACTAATATCGTCATTAGTGTGGGGGTGTACGTATGAAGCTCATTAGTGCACATTGACAAATATACACTTAGAACACATCTTAATCCAATATCGTCATTAGTGTGAGGATATGAAAAGGTTCAGGACCAAACCAGTAGTCACATGAAGTGATTGACCTTGAAGGTCTACCTAATGAGTTTACAAATGCCAATATCGTCATTAGTGTGAGGCTGGAGTAAATATCCTGGGATCCACTTCCCGCTATGAAATTTTGATAGTCAAATTTCTATTTTTCCGTTATGGGATATTACAGAATTACGTAAAGTAGTGGGAGTGCACTAATAGATTTAAAATTCCATAATCAATTAGTGTTATTAGTTTTGAAATGAAAAATGTTCTGCTACTACTCAAAATATTATCTTTTAGATGGCTGCCGCTAATCAATTGATGAAACCTTTGGATTCCAATAAGCTAAAAGGAACCGAAAACTATTTCGAAAGGGAAATGAACATACGTCTTGCCTTGGAGTATGAAAAGTCGACTTATGTCACGATCAATCCACTTCATGTTGATATCGATCCTGACTCCACTCCAGAGGAGCGAGAAAATTTTGATAGATGGAAGGATGATAACCTAAAGGTAAAATCCTACATCTTGAGATTGATGGTTCCAGATTTTCTGAGACAGTACATGGAAGTGCCAGATGCTTGGAGCATCATGAGAACACTCAATGAGGTTTTCGAGGAAAATCAATAGATTGAACATTATTGAAGGTCTAAAGAATTGTTCCGTGCTGAAGTCAAGGAGGGAGGAGCTGTCAGTACTCATGTTTTGAACATGATCGACTAGATTCAATATATGGAACGACAGGGTATTGTGTTGGATAAACGGCTGGGCCGTAATTTGACTATGTCTTCTTTGCCTGGTTCTTATACTGGCTTTGTATTAAATTTCCATATGCATTCGATGCAAGCCACATACGAAGAAAGGCAACCCCACACTATATCTCCATGGTGGAGCTGGCTCTTCAAAGACTTCTGGAAAGTCAAAGAATATAAAGATGAGGAAAAAAAGATTGCAAAGAATAACACCTAGAAGCACAAAGGCGCAAAACTGAAAGTAGCTCATGATCAATGTCTACAATGTAAGAAGTATGGATACTGGAAAAAGGATTGTCCAGAGCTTAAAGGAAAAGCAGGACCTTAAGATACGCTTTGTATTTTTCCAATTATTGACATCTTATTAGCCTTAGATGCAAATAGTGGATGGGTGTTAGACACTAGCATTCCTACTCATATTTGCAATTCCTTACAGGAAATGAGGATTAAAAGAAGGTTGAATAAATGGGAGATCTAGCTTAGAGTTGGCAATGGAGAGACATTGGATGTCAAGTGCATATGAATAGTTGTTCAAGATCTCGCAAATGGATGTAAATTAGATTTACATGACTGTTATTATGTTCCCTCACTTATCAGACAATTAATATCGCTGCCAATATTAGATAAAGAGAGATATAAAATAAACATTAAAGATGAAACTTTATGTTTGTCTCATAAAGAAAATTTATTGAAATGTGAATGTTCTTTATCAAACAGTCACTTTATTTTGGAAACATGTAGAGATGTCTTTAATATAGAGAAAAATACAAGTAGGAAGTCTGAACTAAATAATACTTAATTATGGCATATGAGATTGGGCCACATAGGTGTTAGACGTCTATCTAAATTGGTAAATGATGGTTTGATTTAAAATCTTACCTTAGATCCTTATCCGATTTGTGAGTCATGTATCCAAGGAAAGATGACAAAAGCCTCATTTCAATGTGTTGGACACCGTGCTGGAGATTTACTGGAACTAATACACAGCGATGTGTATGGTCCATTAAATCATGCCACTAATGATGGTTCCACATACTTTGTGACTTTCACAGATGACAAATCTAGATATGGATATGTCTATCTGATGAAACATAAGTCGGAAACATTTGACAAGTTTAAAATATTCTGAAACGAAATAGAAAAATAAACCAATAAATTCATCAAATGTCTTAGATCATATCGAGGTGGTGAATACATGAGGGAAGAATTCAGAAATTATTTAAGGGAGAATGGAATTCTCGCCCAATATAGCCCACCAGCAACACCTCAACACAATGGAGTGTTTGAGCATAAAATTCGTACTTTATTGGATATGGTGCGAAAAATTATGAGCTATACAGATCTTCTTTATTACATTTGGGGTTACGCTTTACAAACTGATGCCTACATACTTAATAGGGTTCCATCGAAAGTTGTTTCTATGACCCCCTATCAGATATGGTTCGGTAGAAATCCAAGTCTTAAGCATTTAAAGATTTGGGATTGTCCTGTATACGTTAGAATTGCGCAGCAGGATAAACTAGCACCTAGAGGGTATAAATATAGGTTCGTTGGATATCCTGATAATTCCATGGGATATCAATTCTATGATTTCGAGCAACAAAATGTATTTGTTGTTCGCTTTGTAACTTTTCTTGAAAAGTAATTTTTAGAGAAAGATGGAATTGTAGAGAGATAAAACTTGATGCGTTTGATCCCAACATTAAGGAATCTGATATGAAACTAGAGATCTAACTAGGTGAAGGATCTACAACACAGGTTCTACGTAAGTTGAATAGAATATCAAGGCCTCATGAGAGACTATTTTTAACATCTGATGTGAACCTTGATGTTCTCCTCTTGGAGGAAACAAATCCGACTACGTATAAGGAAGCGATATTGGATATCCATTGGATAAAATGGTAGGAAGCCCTGAAATCCGAAATGGATTCAATACATGCCAGTCAAGTCTGGGACTTAGTTGAACTTCCTGAAGGAGTTAAACCTATTGGTTGTAAATGGGTTTACAAAGGAAGTGATGGCCCGATGGAAAGATGGAAACCTTTAAGGCCTGACTAGTAGCGAAAGGTTACACTCAAAGTCCTAGGATTGACTATGAGGAAACTTTTTCACCAGTAGCCATGCTGAAATCCATTAGGATTATTTTAGCCATTGCTGCATATCACGACTATGAGATATGGCAGATGGATGTGAAAACCACTTTCCTAAATGGATTCTTTGAAGAGTATATCTATATGAAAAAACTAGAGGGATTCCTATCCAATGAGACTTCAAACTTGATTTGTAAGCTCCAAAAGTCTATTTATGGACTTAAACAGGCATCACGAACTGGAATCGTCGTTTTGATGAGATAATTAGATTATCTGGATTCATAAAAAATGAGGAAGAACCATGTGTTTATAAGAAAGTTAGTGGGAGCATGATAGTTTTCCTGATCTTGTATGTAGATGACATCCTTATCTTAGGAAATGATATAGGGATGATGCAAAGTGTGAAAGCCTACCTTTGCAAGAACTTCTCCATGAAAGATATGGGTGAAGCTTCATATATACTAGGTACAAGGCTCTACCGAGATAGAGTTAGGAAGCTTATAGGGTTGTCACAATCGACGTACATAGATAAGATGTTAGAAAGGTACAGTTTTACCAACTGCAAGGCAGTAAATGTACCTTTCCGATACAGAATACATCTTTCGAAGAAAATGGCACCTCAAACTGAGGAAGAGAGAGTTATGATGTCTAACTTGCCATATGCTTTTTGTATTGGAAGCATAATGTATGCTATGTTATGTACTAGAACTGACATCAATTTCGACGTCAGTGTGACCAGCCGATATCAATCTAATCCAGGTAATGATCATTGGACAGCCGTGAAACATATCCTAAAATATCTTAAAGGCACCAAGGATAAGTTTCTGATACATGGAGAAGATGAGCTACAAGTTAAGGGTTATATAGACTCCGACTTCCAGGGAGATCTAGATGATAGAAAATCTACATCAGGATAAATATTTACCCTTAACGGTGATGCGATTAGTTGGTGTTGTCAAAGCAAGGCTCAAAAGCCGATTCCACTACTATGGTAAAATTTATAGCGGCTTCAGAAGCTGTTTGGATTAGAAATTTTATCACAGAACATGGCAGTGCCTAGTATTGCGGATTCAATCCCATTATACTATGATAATAACGGAGCCATCGTGCAGGCTAAGGAGCCGATGGTGCATTCCAAGTCTAAACATGTGGAAAGGAAATACCCGCGTAATTAGAGAGATTATTGAACGAAAAGACATAGTGGTCTTGAAGGTTCAAGGACAATACAACATAGCAGACCCGATTACAAAGACCTTACCTCCTAAGTTTTTCGATAAACATATGGAGTAGATGGGACTATGTTACCATACAGATTAGCACTAAGCAAGTGGGAGTTTGATGAAGTTGGTGCTTGGAGTGCCAATCCGATTTGTATATTTTATTATTTATTAATAAAATAACTATATTTTTCATTTCATACCTCATTAATGGTATTGTCATTACGCGTATTAGATTGATGTATAGATATGCTAAGAATGACATCGACCTTAGAATAGTTTTGACACTAGGTATAAACTATTCTTAAAGTAAATATTCCTAGTCGTTGATTTTGGAATACTTCGAATTCCTAAAACTAGAAGACTAGTGTAGACACTGCATTTTTGCATATCATGCCCAATGATGAGCCTCGTAAGGAGGCACTACCTTTTCATGTCATGAAGTCACGGGAAACGGACGTTGGAAGGGTAAAGTTGGAAATCGGAATTATTGTCGGGTTTAACTTGGTTATCTAGCTTCGATTTGCTCGTTGGATCTCTGCTTATACTCGGCCCAAGAATCCATAAGCCAAGCCCAAATACCCCAAGCCCCAAAAAGAACCAAACCCATGCCCCACATCATCTTTTCCTTCTATTCTTCACGTGCCCTACAAACCAAAGAGCCAAATCCCTCACATGCCAAGCCAATCCCCCATTAAACAAATCAAACAACAATACCCCACACTCCACTAGCTTTCTTCCTTACACACCCATGCCATCCTCCATTATCTCCTTCACTCATTGCAAACAAACAATGAAACTCATATCATATACCAACCCCCCCCCCCCAACTTGAATGACAAAACAAGTACAAAGCAACAAGATCCACCTAAGCCACATTCACACCCATCACTCTTTGCAAGCCATTCACGCCCAAGGCCACCCAAAAATGACAAAGCAAGCACAAGCCAACTCACTTCCCATTAAACACTCTCCACCAATTCCCCACTAAGAGGAATCTCCTTAATTCAAGCATGTGGTGAACCACCCAAGACTCTCCACCTTTGCCTATAAAAGAAGCCTAAAACCAACCAAAAGGGGCTGGCATCAATATAGCACAAAAGAAGAGATATCTAGGAGATTGACGACACATTGAGCAAACACTACACAACCCCTAAACACGCCAATCACCTCACCGTAGGACAGCCCTACACAGCAGCCCATATTCCCCGTAGGACAGCCCATAACCATTGGAAAACACCTCCTAAATAGCAGCCCAAAATATCACGAAGCAGTAGCCGAAGCAACCAGAACAGTGGCCTGAAACACAGCAGCAACACAGCAGCAAAGCGGAGGAAAACAGCGAGCAAATCAGCAGGATAACCAAGGAAAGGGGAACCAGTGAACCAGAAAAGTTGCAGAGCACCAACCCTTCCAACGGACGTGAAACGTGCTTCCGAAAGACGACACAAAAGGTTAGACCTGAGGGCATATGATATTATCCTCTTCCTTTCGCATGAATTGATAATTTAGAAAGCATGATTAATTATGATGTTAAGTATGCATGATTTGGAAAGCATGTTAATTGTGTGATGTGATTCTGGATGGACGAATATGTGTTATTTCTTGTGATATATCGGATGGAAACTCGGACATAAATTCCGTAGCCGAATCCGAATGGACGGTAATGCGGTTTGTACTCGGGGTACAATGCCACGTACCACTTGAAAGACACACGTATTCCGTGTCATCCAAATTTGTGTTTGAGCACGATTTAGATTAATATGTGCTTTGTTTTCTTATGCATGATTAGGATGTTTATAACATGTTATAGCTTTGAGTATGATTAGTTGGTTGTGTTTGAGCATGATTTAATTGTTTAGTATGTTAAACATTATGCATGATTTGAGGATCCATGTGATTAGATATGTCGTTGTGATGATCTTGTTTGAATGACGTGTCCAAAAATGTATGTAATCTGCCAGTTCCCGTTCGAACGCGTCATCGAACGCATCACGAACGGGGACTTTCTGTCTCTACCGTTCGAACGCGTTATCAAACGCTACTCGAACGCGCGCACATCTGTAGCATCAGGTCTCATTCTGTTCGAACGCGTTTTCGGACGCCCTACGAACGAGAACCTACTGTCTCATTTCTGTTCGAACGCGTCTCGGACGCCACAAACGAACGAGAGCATTCTGTCTTCACCGTTCGAACGCGTTTACGAACGCAACGCGAACGGTCACGGTCTTACTGTATCATATCAGGACATGTCTATCTTAACATATGGTTATCTCCTTGAACTTTATGCATTTGTATTACTTCTTTAGTCGTCTATTTCTGTTATAAGCTCGAATACATTCTCTTAGTATGCATGTTTGAAAAATAAATGTTCTTTATGCTTTTGTGAAGTTGTATGCTTTTGGTATGTTAATTTGTCTTCATTGCTTGAATTTGGATATAGATTATATATGAATAGGTTGCATGCAGATATGAAAAATATGTTAAATGTAAACTTATACATGGAATTTGCATATGGAAATTTAAGTGTAAGTTTTTTAGTGATATGCATGTGAATTTAGAAGCATGATACCCCTTGGAACTGAGTGTTACTCAAGCATGATTAAGTTATTACATAAATCCTCTCATTACAAGTGACATAAGTAAGGGACCATTCCGAACCCAACGGTTTGAGGTCTTCCCTTGCGAGGGGTGAGTGCGGCCTTAAATCTTATTTTCCCGGTTCACACGGGTGGCGACTCCATCATTCTCCGGTTTAGTCCCCGTGGCTACTCCGTACTCCCAACTAGTGTCGCGAGCCTAGAACAGCATGCGTCGTCCAGTTCCTGTTGTCTACAACTAGCACATGTCATATATTGGAATTGGATTTCCAATGGTTTAACCTAATGTACCATGAGTTTTGGAAACTCGTATAGATATGTGGGTATTCGTTGAAGTGAACACTGAATGACTCATATGTGATTCCTAATAGTTGGAAGTACACACCACCGTCAATAGGAATTTCCTCGAGGCGAGTAGTATATATATTCCTTTGACTATATGATATCATTGATTTTGTGTGAGATCCTCCACACTTTGATGCCATGTATGCCAAAAAACTTTCATGGTCTGGCCTCTAGATGTTTGTTGGGTATAGCGCGAAACAAGATATGATATGTCAGCCCGTATGTGTACCATAAGAGGTTTATGTATCCATGTGTGTAAAGTCACAATTCTTAAATCTTTAGCCAAAGTCGATCACCTAGGGTGAATCGCATCAGTTATGAAGAATCATGGACATGTCGACATGAGATGTGCGTCTCGAAAACTTGACAGTATATTCTATGTTTCCTAAGCACAACTCGGATAGCCTACGACGGAGAGATTGTTAAACATATGTGATGACCGTATAGTTCAGAAAGGTCATTCGTGTTCTTCGTGAATTTGGAGGTGGCTGAATTGCGTACATATTAATTAGGCTTATATGACGAACGTGTCTGAACTTAGAGAGTACCAATATGAAATGTACTCGTTGAGCACTTGGGTAGCCGATTAATTTTGATAAAAGATAATATTTGATATTATATTTATCAACTAAGATAATCAAGTGTTATTGGATAACATTTATTATTTACTTTGACCTAATTGGATTAATTCAGTAATTACACAATGGATTAATTGTAAAATCATAATTATCTCTACCATTTGAGGATATTATGGTAATTGTAAATATGTAATAATAGGTGGTTTTTGTTTGATTTAATTGGATTAAATCAAGGTGGCAAACATTTAACTAATACATTTCCTAATCCTTGACTTGATTTAATTGATTAAATTAAAGTGGGAGACAATGAAGATTAGTCACACCTAATTATACATATTTGGACAAATTAGATTAAGCCCACTTAAAAGTTGATTACACTTTTATTAATTAAAAATTACCTAAATTTTTCTATAAATAACAGGCTTTTTGAAGGTTTTAATTACAAGTTCAAATACAAGCATGAGGAAATTCTTGAGAGATTAGCCTAAGTTAGAGAAGTGCTTAGAGAAGCTTGTGAGGTCTCTAAAATATTTCATTAAGGAGAAATCAAGATTAGATCTTGAAGTGAAGCTTTCTTGCGTTGGAAATCGAGATTGGATCTTGAAGTCGAGCTTGCACACCTTGGAGGTTCTCCAAAGATTTCAACAAAGGAGAAGTAGATTGGATCTTGCATCAAGCTTACTAGGTAAAGTTTGATCTTCTCCTAAGCTATGTTTATTTATGTATTAGATGCATGATCATATACCTTAATATTGAAATAAGGCTAATAAATTGTGTTAGGATGCTTTGGAAGTATAAACACAATATGCTTGTAATTAGGTCAAAATATTCATATTGGACATGGAACAATTAATTAGAGTTTGGAACTCTAGATTAAAGCTTAGAGTTATGGCTACCATTATAGAATCATTTGACCACCTTTGGGTGACCTAGAATTGTTCACGATACATTTCTTATTGGAATTCTAATTTGGTTTGTGTCGCAAGTGCGTATTTAGAATAAATTTAAGTTTTTATAAAAATATTTGATATTTTGAAAAACTTGATTTTTATTCTATAACATGTGTTTATGTTGGTTTTGAAATTAAAAATTAATTTTGGGTGTTTTTGAAGTGTTTAGGGAAGACCGGAAACTATTAGAGTAATAGACCCTAATACCTTCAGCTCTTTGGAAATTTTCCAGAGAGCTGTTCTTTTGAAAGTAATTGAAAAACATAAAAAAATAGATGTCATGCGCTACAGTGCGTGCGCTGGATTTTTATTTTTGCTCATTCTGGAGCTTCCGGACTCCGATTCAGTCCCGGTTTTTTTCCTATACACTCGTAATAGAATATAGTATTTCATTAATTAATTTAAAATTACACCCATACTTGATATCCATTAGTTAGACCTATTTCCGCTGCTCGGGGCACCGATCAGTTCTAGGGGTTCCACAACTGCCCCTAACATATTCTTCATTAGTGAGACATATAGTGATGAATTATGTCTTGGATGCATTATTACATAGCTTAAGGTTGAAATAAGGCTAATAAAGTATATTAGGATATTTTGAAAGTATAAACAAAATTTACTTGTAATTTGGTCAAATATGTTCATGTTGGACATGAAATAATTAATAAGAGTTTGGAACTCTAGATTAAACCTTAGAGCTATGGCTACCATTCTAGAATCACTTGACCACCTTTAAGTAAACTAGAATTGTTCATGAGATATTTCATAGTGGGATTCTAAATTGGTTTGTGTTTTGATTTAAAATATATATATAAGTATTCATAATACATGTATGCTAGTTGTATAACATATGTTGATGATAGTTATGATGTTAAAATTGGATTTTGGGTGTATTTGAAGCATTAGAAGAAGATTGGAAATGTTTAGTAATGGTTTGAAGTTGAAAATGCTCAATGCCTAGGGCAGCGTCGCAACACCGAGCATTAGATTTAGAAGCATCGCGATGCCAACCCTTCCGCTTCACGACTTTGAGACGTTTAGCTCTTGCAGATGCTCTCACACTTTGGCACGTCTTGACGGTCAAGTTCCTACATCGCGACTCTCAGAGGTGATACATACTGAAAATTTATTTTCTCCGTTTTGGAGTTTTTGGACTCTGTTTTGGTCCTCCGTTTTTCCTGCGGACTCGAAACGTAATGTAGTTTTACATATAAATATTTTAAAATTCACCCATGCTAGATATCCATACGTTATACCCAATTCTATTGTGCGAGGCACTGATCCGACCTTCAAGGTTCCACATCTACCCCACCATCTACAACCCCCAAATTCGCATGTAGGAACCGTAGGTTTCATATTTGTTCTTCTGAGCTTGAAATAAGTTGATTAGCATGTGTAATCATACATTTTATGTTGATTTGAGCATGTATTAAGCATTTTTAGTTGAATGCCTAATTTTCCCTAATTATATTGGACCGGTCAACACTTAATGTTTGTGGGGTTGATTTTGTTGATAAAGGATTCTTGGTTTATTTGTTTGAGTGGAGTTTTGGCTTGTGTGTCTTGGTATTATGAAGAAATCATCATGAGTGTAAAATCATGCCTTGGCCGAATACTACAATGAATGTAAGGGCTATTTGTTTTCTTTTTATTAATGAATGATGAATGATGTTAGATGTGTAGAGGGGCTTGATTTTTCTATTTTGGATGGTGTTTTAACTTGTATAATATTGTATTGTGATGAAAACTTTAAAGGTGATTAAAATTACCTTTGGCCGAATTTGATTATATGTAGAGGGGCTTGGTTTTTCTATTTTTGATATGGATTGATGATAGTTTATATGTTTGATGATTATTTAACTTGAGATTGTTTTATGAAGTGTTAGGAAATTTCCAACTTGAAATTTTATGGTTTGGCCGAATTCATGGCTTTGTTTTAGAGGTGGAGTTTTTTTTTTTGGTTGATGGATGGTTAAGATCCATTTGGTTAGAGATGATTTAACATGAGTTTAATTTTCTTGAAGATGAAAACTTCCAAGTTGAAAAAAAATGTTGAAATAATGGTTTTGACTGGTTCTATGGGATGTAAGGAGGCTTATGTTTGTAAGTTAATGGTGATGAGAATAATATGTTTAGCATCTTAAGTAAAGGATTTAGTGACGTATTGGTGGGTGGAATTGTGAGAGAGTATATATAATGACTAGTTTAAAGTTTTTTAATGATAACATAGATATGGTGCATGGCATTCTAAAATTACAAAGGTAATATCTGTGATGGTTAATTACCATGATGTGTAATGGAAGGTGTATTGGCCGAAATTTTCATTTGGCAACGATGTTAGCGATTTACATTTGATAACATTATAACAAGGTAGTTAACGTATGGCGATGGTAATAATTGAACTTATGTGTATGTATATGTGAATGAATAGTCTTGACTCTAGGTTGTAAGAGAGTTGATATTGATATTTTTTATGTAAGGTTGAGTATACGAAGGGCAATGTGTTGATGTTGGGAAATTGGTTTTGTGCCTTTAATGGTGTTGCATCATGGCTTTTGCATTGGATGGTTTGATTTGGTCAAGTTTGGTCATAACTATAACATTCCCCTCCAGGAGATGCTATCGGCAGGGAATAGTCCATATTATCCCCTCGAGCCTCTAACTATACTCAACACTGCTAATCTTATCTCATACATAACTCATGCATAGGGACTTTTCCTAGGATCTAATGGTTATTATGTTATTTGTTATTTTGAGCACGCTGTTTGTATATATATTAAGTAAATATTTTGATTACTTATAATGTTGTGGGCGTGGAGCTCTTAGGATATGATTTTGATGAGTTTTTTGTGGACTTGGGGTGAATTTTTTATTTGATGTTTCCTTAGATTTCGTTTTGGCGCTGGACTATGACCCAAGTTGTCCAGTTTTAGGATACATCATGTCAGACTTTTTGTAAATTTAGAGGCTTATAGAGATGGGTCAATCATGTCTCCTACCGGTAGTATCATGCCTCTGGGGGGTGTTATAATTATTGATCGCTCGACAATCAACGCACATACGCCACGTCTCATCTTTGTTAAAAACTAGAAGAAATAATACTACACATAGACTCATACTTTCTCTGACATACCCTTTCTTTATCAACTCTCATACTTTCCTCTGAAGTTTCTTCTTTTCCTCAGGATTGCTCCGGTAGGCTTATCTATTGGGAATGTCTGCACTAGATGTGAAATATATCTGGTGCTCAATACCTCTAATAGGTGGAAGTCCACTAGGAATGTCCTTTGTCAGTACATTATTGAATTCCTGTAAAAGAGATGAAATGGACATATGAAGTAAAGGGTCAATATTAGCAATACAAACATTGAGATCATTGTAGACTAGCAAAAACATGAGCCTGCTAGCCTTGAGAGCTCTTCTCGCTTCACCATCAATCATGTAGAAGCTCATTTTCACACGTCTTTTTATTTTCCCCTTGAGTTTACTCACACTCCTTTCTGGAACACTCACGGCCTTAGCCTTGATTTCTTTACTAGGTTCGGTCACACTCCCCTCACGTGTTTTCTCCAAGGTTGTGTTTGCAAACTTTTTCTATATATCTCTCTCAAGTTGCAACTTGACTTAATCCTCATGGACTTGCCTCGATATAAGTGGGTATAAGGAAATGAGTTTTCCCTTATGATGAAAGGAATACTTACTCTTGAACCCATCATGTATAACCTTCTTTTTAAACTGCCACGGTCTTCCTAAAAGAATGTGTCTTGAATAAATGGGTATAACATCACACAAATTATCATCAGTATAAGGCCCAATGGTGAAGCTCAATAATACTTCCTAGTCACTCGTACTTCTCCACAATCATTCAACTAATGCAACTTGTAAGGGTTGGGATACTTCAAGTAATTTAATCCCAACCTCTCAACTAAAGTCGTACGTGTGACATTAGTACAACTTCCCCCATCAATGATCGTAAATCACCATTTTCCATTCACACGACATCTAGTGTGGAATATATTCTCCCTCTGTTGATCTCTCTTATCCTTACCAATTTATGTACTCAAATCAAACTTGAAAACTAAAGACAAGTTATCCAGCGGGTATACAACTCCCTCTATCACTAGTATCCTGTATCTATGGCTTATCAGCTTCAACCACAATCTCAGTGTCAGTAGAATGCACCTCACCATTCTTCTTATCAATCACTAAGGCATGCTTGTTGAGGCGCTATGAAACATAGTGTCTCATGCCCAAAAACTTGAAACATTTGACGTCCTTAGTCTTGGGTACTATACTATCAGGTTTCAGTATACCTTTGCTTGGTTCTAAAGCCTCCTTACCCTTAGCAATAGGTTCAGCCCTTGGCTTGTTAAATCCTTCATCCCATCGATCATTAGAATCATATTTCCCCTTCCATGCAGAAGTAATGAGTACCGAATCTGGATGTAGACTACTTCTTGAGTTACCTCTCTATCTTGATAGACATGTGAAACATATCCTCCAAATTAACATAATGATGCAACATCACTATGTTGGTAATCTCTCTATTCAAGCTCCCTAGAGATCGTGTCATAATAGAATTTGCATCATCTACTACATTCGCCCTAATCATGGCAACCTTCATCGCAATTTAGTAATCCTCTACACTCTTGGCCCACTGATACATGTGCTATGGTTTTTTATACAACTTTCAGTAGTAATGGTTGGGTATTAACTGTTTCCTTATGAGACCTCGAAGTTATTCCAATGTCTGAACTAGCCTCTCATAATTCCTCACTGGTGATAATCTGATCCCACCAAATCATCACATAATCAGTGAATTCCATGACTGTCAAATTGATTTTCTTCTTATCAGAGTAATGCTGACAGTTGAAAATCAACTCGATTTTCTTCTCCTATTCTGAATACACTTCTGGATCATTCTTGCCCTGGAAGTTTGGTATCCAGATCTTGATGCAGCTCAAATCACCATCAATATCACCGTGTCTACCAAAATCCATTCTTTCATAAACCTCATATATGTCATCAAATCCTTTATGTCTATCAAAATGCTTATCCCTCCTATCATGCCTTCGCTCTTACATATGATTCTTTGGCCTATACCTCTTTTCCTCCTCAACCGAGTCTTCCAAATCATCAGAACCATCAGGATCACTCTCGGCCTCCTCTTCCACTAGTGGTACTCGAGGTGGTGAACATGCCACGGTGGCACATTCTGTGGTGGTGGTACTCTTGGAAAACTGCTTTTATGTATATTATCAGCGCTTTTGGACAACCTCTCCAATGTAGTATTCATGTTCTCCATCATATACGTAAACTTCCTATCTAAAGCCTCAACCTTCTTATCCACTATTAAACTAGTACTTGACATCTCAAAGCTTCAACAAACAGATTAGAAAGTAACAATTATGTTAAAATAATTATATAACCTCACAATCTCAAACGCTCACATGTTTGCACTCGAATACGTATCACTCCACTCCATTCATGTTTGTACTCAATATAATATGAATGTGACTTACCAAAGAAGTTCACAACAATGTGTAATCTTCAAGCTAGCATATACAACAAGAAACCAATATAGGACAAACGAAGTAATATGAGTAAGAATTAGCAAATACGTAGACTCAATTCAAGGAAACCTAAAGCTATGGTGCTCGAAGTAAGGAAATAACAAATTAGCACAATGAGTAAACAAACATGCAAATTCACAGACGTGTGCAATTTCGGATGAAAATTCGGTGCCTCAATAGCAATTTTGATGAATTACCATCCATGAACACCCTAATGATAATATAGAACCAACCAAATTCAATTAAAAATTTGAACTTTTTTATTCTTTTTTTTCTCTTCATGTCACTGAGCTTACGAATAAAATTCTAATTGTTAACCGATTTGGGGTCCAGTATGGTACCGGAATGGTTTCTTCCTAATTCTAGTAGCTATGTATAACTTATAAGTTCACCGGTATATAGACTGGTATGTAGGTTGGTATGGACTAATCAAGTTCGAGTAGCTATATTTTGGAATAAGTTGACCGGTATGGAGTCCGATACATAGTCCGGTATGAAACTAGCCCAGTTCTAGTAGCTGACTTTGGAACAACTTCATAAGTATAAAGGCCGGTAAGTAGTCCAGTTTGAAACTAGCCCATGTATTTCCTAGGTTATCATTATATAGGCCGGTATAGATACCAATATGGTTGTTCCTCGATTCTTGTAGTTGTGTCAAGAGTGTTTTCACACCGATATGCCGATATAAGGCCGGTATGTCGGTCACAGACGATTCAAAACAAAGCAAAACACTTAACAAACATAAAAAACTATCAAAATCAATAATCAAGATGAACAAGTATCTTGATGAAAAAATACACACAATAAGACTTAATGAAAAACACAATTAAAGGATAGAAAAATAGACCTTCGAACCCTAAGCTTTGATACCAAATGACGAAGAACTCACTTGGAGATTAGGCTAAGCAAACCTCAAGCAACAAATAGAACCCCCAAGAACCACAAATTTGATTTTGATAAAACAAAACCCTTCTAAGGTCATAAAGAAGGTCCACAAAAATGATACCTTGTGTGTTTTGTTAGTACGGAGACGCCACTAAGGTTGCCACGTCTTAGATAAGTCGAAGCTTGAACAAAGGGAAATCGCTCCCTTAAGCTTGAAATTCGGCCATAGCCATCTCTTTAAGAAGAAAATTAGAAAATGTGTATTGTGTATTGAAGAAGAAAATTTTAAACATTATCTAGTACAAGGTAATTTTACTAAAATACCCTTGAAAGGTAAAAAGAACACAATGTCCTAAAACTATTTGATGGCTTCTTAAAGTTCAAGCCCTTGATAGTCAATTAATAACTAATACAAATATTCCCCACCAAGATCTTTATGCAAGTGACAAAAAGATTCAAACAAAAAGTCAACAAAAGAGACATTATTTCTACAAATGTCTAATAGGTCATTTTGACTAATTAGTTTAGTTCTAATCCAATTTGACCCAAATTATCTAGCTAACTAAGTTACAAATAGCCTAACTAGAGTCAACATGTCAAGCATAAAGTCAAAAATACAAGCCATTTGGCCGAATAACATATAAAGCATAAAATGGCTAAATTCTTCAAAAATGTCATATCTTCAAAATTGGCTATTACGTGTTTTCTGGTATGACTTCGGCCACGTGGAATAGCTTTGGACCCACTCCATTGAAGCCCTCATATGACGCCAATATGCCTGGTAGTTGTCTGAGCTGACCCCGTCATTACATCTCTGATCTTCTTCGCTCTTTATGGTGTGATTAGACCTGTTGGCACTTGCAAAGACTCTACCATATTGCTGGCCATGACATATAATATTCCTTGAGTGGCTGGATTCGTGTCATGAATTTTGTTGTGTTTAAGTATTTATGTCAATATTAAAGTTATTGGATGATGGTCATTTTGTTGTGATATATGCCCTAGAGCTTCATGTAATTTAAACGACAGTATATCTTATGAAATAAAATGATGCATTATTGATTTGTCAAAGTGTTTGTTTAATATCGCATATTTTAAATTATCTTGATTACCCTAGATTACTCATGTATCTTCGGACTTAGTGCATGAGTGTCACACACAATAGGATTTAAGTCTGAAGTTAGTAATCTAAAATATTCCATAGAGAGCAGACAAAACTGGTACTTTTTTTGTGGTTTATCTATAGCTGCGGTCCATTCTATAATTGTATGGCGACCTTGATCCGGGATCGTATATGTTGAGACATGATAATAGAGGCACATTGTATGATGTGATCATATAGGACTGGACCCAGATAGAAATGAGTTTCTTATACTATCCGTTAAATAAAGAAATTCATCTTCATCTACTTGATGGTTATATATGGATTGGTCGTAATATTGAGTGTACTAAGAACTCTTTCACGGCAGGCTATGTCTTTTGATTTACAAAGGTGAGGTTGGTGTAGCAATCCTGACCAATAGCTACGTACATTGGGGACATGGTTTGGTGTGTAGCTGGGGACGTTTACATACATATAGAGTTCACTCATTCGTACGAGAAGTATAGGAGTATCTTCATCAAGGATTGATTCGGTACTTGAACGGTTAGAACGCTCGAGTCTTTTTATTACAAATATGAAGATTAAAATTCATAATGGTTATGAATAAATCATTCATTAAAGTATCAATAGCACTTAAGATAAAAAATAATTAGAGGGGTATAACATATATCATGACCTGGCTCTAATTACGAGATACTCGTGAAGGGCCAATCCGTATGTAATGACTATATCGATGGACACCGACGTGGTTCGACTTAATTTATATATCTGCGGCAATGAGAGTGTAGCTTCGGATTTTTAGTGGAATAACCCGGATTTAATAGTTCAGAATATTTAATTAAGAACTTAATTAATATTCCGAGATTATTGGAGCTCGGAACCGTAGGTCCATTTGGTCCCCGTACTAACTCGATATACTATAGCATATTAAATATAATTGGATAGTCCAATTATTTACTCACATATATAATTATTATTAATATGATTAATGATATTATTTTTTCCCACTTGAAACTGTATATTAAAGTTTAATATATGATTTTTATAATAAATTATTATATGATAATTATTTAATAAATTATTTTATATAATTTAATAAAGATATTATTTTTGTATTTTCAAAAATAGTGTTTTGGAAACCATTTTGGTTACTTTGGAAATTATGAATATTGAAATGGGTGTTACACATTTTCAAAAGGTATTAACATAACTTATTTTGTAACATTCCTTTAATATATTGGTGACATTGAATACAAGATTTGATGTTATAAAAATTTTCAAAAATAACCCTAAAGTGGCCGAAACATTGAGAGAGATGGGAAAAGTTTTGTTCTATTTTGGAAATAAAAATCCTAGTATAAAAGAAAATTACATTTTCTTTTTGCCCATCTCAATTCATTATAAACTACTTTTCAAAGGTTGAGAAAACAAAAGGAAGAACAAAGAAAAACCAAAAGAAAAAAAATACTTGTGTGACTTATAATCTCTAAAAAGTTTAGGGATTTGTTTTGTGAGTGTAGCACACCCTACATTCTTTTGGTGACGAGATATAGTTCGGAAGACATTTTGGTGTTGAACAAAAGTCATAATATCCTTCTACAAAAATACTAAACGACAGTGTGCAATTTTCTGCTCACTGCCACTCACAAAAGTTGAGTTTCGGAGCTCGGTTTGATTTTCTTTTAATCCAAATAGGGGCTGATTTGGGCAGTGAGCTGGGCACGTTTCGGGTCCAAAATAGTCCAAATTTCCACTGTTGTTCGGGGGCTATTCCGGGGATGCAATTTTATTCAAAATAATAGCAAAATTTTAGTGGTGGAGCCGGTCATATTCGGCATTAAGGAGAGAAGGGAAGAAAAAAATTTATAGTCTGATCCCGGGTGCCTAACGTATTTTCACTGCGCTAGGAAAGTGGTTCCTACAATTGATATCAGAACAAAGGTTGAAAATTATTCTTAACCCTTCTCTTTTAATTAAAGTTACTGTTTTTATATATTTATATGAGTTATAAATATTAATATGGATGTTTAGCTGAGTAGGCACAAAAGAATATTCATGAGATGAATGGTTTTTTATTTATTCATGTGATGAATGGATTTTGCATTGATCTTAAATTTTTCCTGCTCTTATTTTTATGTTGGTTTTGGTTTTGGGATATAAGGTCATAAGATCATTGTTTACCAATATTGTAATTTTATTTTCCTATGTAAAAAAATTCATTTGTTGTAATTTGGAGCACCGAAGTCGCAAAATGAGCCAACACCACCTTGGAGCGAGATTTCAAGATCAAGGGATGCCTGGGAATTTTTGTACTAATTAGATTAGTATAGGAAAAATAAGAGCCCGGTCAATACAAAATATATTTTATGTTGTATGTATGTTTTATTCCAATGTTTGAATAACATGTCATATAGCTTAGGGTGCCTATTCTTATATTCTCACATGTCATAATATGTTTTGGTTGCATATTCAAATGTGATTTTATGTGATTTAAAATGTTTAAATTAGAATATGTTATGCAATGAAAC
This sequence comes from Zanthoxylum bungeanum, assembly GCA_019454045.1. Taxonomy (NCBI): domain Eukaryota; kingdom Viridiplantae; phylum Streptophyta; class Magnoliopsida; order Sapindales; family Rutaceae; genus Zanthoxylum; species Zanthoxylum bungeanum. Next base: position 133,478 of record SKCR01019272.1, read on the forward strand.
GATTAATTTGATTAATTGGTTTTATAGTTTAAAATATGAATTCTAATATAATGGGCTTAATAAGTACATCATAAATTTCATTGGTATATAGGATGGAAACCCAGGTATAAATTTCATAGCCAACTCTAAATGGACGGTAATGTGGTCTGCACTCTGGATACAATTCCACGTATCATTGGATTTTATAACGCACTTAGATTAATTAAATTGTTTAATTAAAATCTTGACCACTTTAGGATTCTAAAAATTTTAGACTAGTTAGTGTTCTAATATTTTAAGAGTTAAAATATAATACGTCACTAAAACTAGAACAATTAAATTAGTTTAATTGAGTACATTATTAGTAGAGACTAATGGATATTAGTGAGTTCAATTTTAAGAGTTAAAATTGGTTAGGTCACTAATAATGCACTAGTGTAATAAAAGTTATGATTTAGCCGTCATAATTATTCTCACTAGTAAATTAAATATTAGATATTTTAAAATAGAAACCTTAATTTCTAAATAGTGAGTGGGATAGGAATATACGACAGTATATCCCACGATCTTCGTTGCTAGTATGAAAATGTGAGATTCAAAAGGCACCTCGAGACGGCTTTATTTTCATCCCCTACTGATAGTGTCCATTTTGGGTCAATATCAAATTTGGATTCCGAGAGGATAAGGACTCTAGATGTATATGGTGAACTAACCTACCCTATTGAGGCACTTCACTAGTTAAGTCCAAGGGTTCCGAAACGACGGGTCACACTCACAAATGAATGATTAAATGTTAATCAAAATTCCTTGATCAAATCAAATGATGGTTGGTTAATATATGAATAAGAGTTATTCCCGTATATATTAATCAATTGAGATTGTCTCGATCTATCATACAAATACTTGACCTGCCCTACAACAACACTTATTTTTGGGATGATAGATTTCTGTGGCATAATAATTTTCTTAGGTTTGTAATACGTTATTCATGGTTCATGCATCATGTTTAATTTTATGCCAAAATTGTATGATAATATTGACATGCGATGAATGAATATTAAATGCATGTTTATTTTATTTTATTTTTCAGCCATATTTTCTCCAATTATTTCCATTCTCTCTATTGATTAATTAATGGGAGAAAACTATGTTAAATGGAAAAGTAACATAAACATTATCCTGGTCTGTGAAGACCTAAGGTTTTTCCTGACAGAGGAGTATCCTCCCGAGCCGGCCAAAAATGCTGGCCAAGCTGTACACGATGCCTACCAGAAATGGGTCGCGACTAATGAGAAGGCCTGCTTCTACTTGTGAAACATCCTCAATCCGGAGATGTTACCGGTAGGGAATAGGCCTTCTTATCCCCATGAGCCTCTGACTCCCTGACAACTTCTAATCTCATTTCATATATAACTCATGCATGGGACCACTGCCCAACTCGTCAACATAAATGCATAACACTTCTCATACTAAGTACTCAATTTTACTACACATTACGACTTTGATAGTGAACAATTATAATGCATTACATATGTAATCTTTACTATATAACATAAATGATACATTACATTTCCTGACTCTGACTAAACTGAACTCTATCTCTGACTTGGCCTGGTGTACCAACTTCCTAGTGACTGCCATCAGTATCAATCCTCCCGAGCTCGTCCTCTGTGTAAAACTACAAAACAAACAAACTGAGAGTGAGGGGTTAGATCGTTTGAACGATCTAACTGAGTGGATAGTTAAAATACCATAGAAACTAAAATGCTTCTTAAAAAAATCCATGGTTCTAAAACCAAATTTATCTTAAATCATCTCTTTTGAAATCTCTTTACTTATCTGAAAATAACTTTCTTTTTTGAATATCTTTTCCAAAAACTACTTCAGGTCTGTAATTTCTGAAACTCTCATAAAATAGTTTCTTTTGAAAACTCTTTCTTGAATTCAACTTTCCTGTAAGTCTATCTCTGAAAATCTTTATCTGACAGTCTTCTGAAAACCTGACGCATGGGGGTATTACGTATCGTCGTCCCCCCATACGCCTAACAAGAGCCAAAAGTGCAAATCCATGACGATAAGACGTTACGTACTGCTGTTCCCCAAAGCATGCCACTACATGTCCCTGAAACTAGGGTCTAAGGGCGTTACGTATCGCCGTCCCCCTAGCCCTGAAATTTGGTGGTCTTGGGGCATTACGTATTGTCGCCCCCCAAGCCACAAATCTAGAGCCGAGGGTACGGATCTATGCTACCCTCCAAACTCTGAATCTAGGATCTAGGCTCATCTGTCATCCCTAGTCCTGAACTGTGTGTGCACACGATACCTGAATCCATCAATTCTATATCTAAGTAAAGTTACATAGTGAGGTGGGTTTTTCCTCCATGCCTCGAAAACATAAAATCATCATTTTTCTAAATCATTTCTCAAATCATTCTTTATCAAAATATATTTGAAAGTAAACTCGGCTAACACCAAAAATGCGAAAAAGTAAGTCTTATATTAAAATAACATAATGAAAATAAACTTAAGGAAAGAGCGTCCACTCATAGATTTGGAATTTGGCTAGCATTACGTATTTTGTCGAAGGAATTAACGGTTCCTGCGATGATCTATAATTGATAATCTTGATTAGAAAATAGACTGAGGAATATACTACGGAATTAGGCTAGGTTTATTTATTCAAGTACTTGCTATCACTATAAAGCGTATCATACTTATATCATGATGTAATATATGTATGTGAGCTGATACGGGAACCTTAGAGTGGCCTCTAACACGCTAGGGTGAATTGGAATGAACTAAAACAGGTTTGGGAAGTTCTAATCACGAGTAAAGACACTGCCATTGGGCGTTGCGACGCTCACACATGCTGGTGAATCAGTGAGCATCCTCTATCTCCATGTCACGACGCAAGTCCCTGAGTATCACGATGCTCACATTCAAGAATCGAATCTGTGAAAATTTCCCAGTACGCGTCGCGACGCTGTCCCTTGGGCGTTGCAACGCTAGCCTATTTTTCAGGATCCAATACTTGATTTTCAATGTCTATCATACCAAAATGTATCTCAACACACTCACACTACAACTATACATAAATAATTCTTTAACTTCAATATTCAAGCATGTTAAAACAACACTCCATCATCAATTTAACTGTTTAATCTCATAATTCCAACTTAGCTCAACTTTAGGATCTTTAAAAATTTAGACCTTTCTTAACATAATCCATTTCCTTGCTCATTATGTCACTAAATGAAATCCTTAGTAGGTCACTAACATCAATATAGCATCATATCATCGAAATCCCTCAATCCAAGATTTGGGTCAAGTTGCTCTTACCTCATTTCATTTGATTTTCCTCATCCTCAAGTCTTCCATGGTTTCTATTCTTCTTATTAGCTTAATAAATGAGGATTGACATTTGTTTCATCTTCTTTCCTTATCTTTTCTTTCTCTTTCTTTTTTTCTTATTCTCATTTCAGGTTTCTTTCTTCTTCTCAAGTGTTGAGGATTAGTGAATAGTCCCTCTTATATATAGTAGGGGCCAATTTGACTAATTTGTAATGTTTTGGTTTGAAGAAAAATCATAAGTTTTGAGAGAAACTTGGAATTCTCTAGATAGGTCCACAGTTACTATTTATCTGAATTTTTGAGTTAACGTTCTTACCTACTTCTATTTTGAATTTGGAAAAATGTTCAACGTGGAAGTTGTAGGTCTCGGTCTTATCTTTTCAAAAATATAAATTTCATAAAACTTAGAGATCGTATGAAATAGTTATGGCCTAAATACCATTGGCTATCCGGAGTGGAATATCGTACCATTTCGTATCATAATTTCTAATAATATACCGATTATACCCAAAGCTATTTCATGAGTGTATATGTGTCCAAACATAATTTATATTATGTAACACCCGTCCCACAATGTAACAATAGTCAAGATTACTGGATGTTACAACTTGCTTGCAGGGATGTCCAAGGTTCTTGTTACAAAGCATGAGTGTATGGCTACAACATCTCAGATGATGGAGTCATTGTCGGACATGTTTGGGCAACCTTAGGAGCGTCAAATTCATGAGGCCATGGTCTCAACGATGACTGGTAGGATGAAGGAAGAGACATCAGTTCGAGAGCACGTCTTGAGGATGATGACCTATCTCAACACTGTCGAAACCCATTGAGCTCGTATTGACGAACGAAGCTAGGTGACCATGATTATGGAAACTCTTCCAAAAAGTCTCATGTAGTTTAAAAGCAACTATATTATGACCAAGTCTCAGCTGCTAAATAAGCTCACCCATTACGAGTCCATACTTGTGGATCCTCGTAAGCCCAGTGCTGAGGCAAATATTGTCAAGTCTTTTAAATCGGTAAAGATGAAAAAGAAAGGAACTAGGAAGGCTATGGTAAAGCCTAGCCAGAAGAAGAAGAACAAGAAAGTCTCCAAGGATGCCAATCCTAAAGGAAAGTGTTTCCACTGCAACAAGTACGAGCATTAGAAAAGAAACTGTCATAAATACCTTACCGAGCTGAAAGAGAAAAAAGATACATGTAAATACAATTTACTTGTTATCGAATCTCTATTAGTGGAGGATGATAAATCTGCATGGATTGTTGATCTGGAGCCACTAACCATGTTGTTCTTCTTTGTACTACTTGACATATGGGGGACCTTACTGAAGGTGACTATACCATGAAGGTCGGGACAGTGGATGTCATTTCAGCAAAAGCAGTGGGAGTTTCCAGTTTAAATTTTTTAAATAATAGTTATTTAAATTTAAATAATGTGTTATTTATTCCTGGGTTTCGCAAGAATTTAATTTATGTTTCAAAACTTTTGGATGATGTTTTTTCTATTTTGTTTAATAGTAATTTAGTTATTATTAGTAGAAATGGATTAACCATATGCACATGAAACTCAGAAAATAATTTGTATGTGTTAAGACCATTAACACATAGGTCACTGCTCAACACTGAAATGTTTAAGGTTAAGAAACCTAAAATGAAACGGTAAAAGCTTTCTCATGATGACACATATATGTGGCATCTTAGACTTTGTCATATCAGCCTTGACTGGATAGATAGGTTGATAATGAACAGAGCCTTAAATCAGTCAAAGCTTTGAACTTTACCAGTCTGTGAATCCTATTAGAAGGAAAAATAACCAAGAGAACTTTTACTGGAAAAGGTATAAGAGCCAGTCAACCACTTGAGCTAATACATTTAGACGTTTGCCGACCGATGAATGTAAGAGTCCGAGGTGGTTATGAATACTTCGTCACATTATTGACGATTGTTGAAGATATAGGTATGTTTACCTAATGCAGCACAAGTCAGATACTTTTTTAAAGTTCAAATAGTTTCGTACTGAGGTTGAGAACCAGTTAGGTAAAACGATCAAAACTCTACGATCAGATCATGAAGAAGAATACATTGACAGAGATTTCGAGGAATTCTTAGTTAAGCATGGGATAGTATCCCAGCTCACAGCACCTAGAACACCACAGCAAAATGGTGTTGCAGATAGGAGAAACCAGACCCGACTAGACATGATAAGATCTATATTTAGTTATAGTTCACTTCCTAGTTCGTTCTGGGGTATGCATTGCAAACTGCAATGTATATCCTAAATGGGGTTCCATCTAAGTCTGTTTCTAAGACTCCCTTAGAGTTATGGAGTGGTCGTAAAATTATTTTATGACATTTTCGCATATTGGGGTGTCCAGTACATGTGCTGAAGAATAAGACTACTAAGTTGGAGCCTCGCTCACAGGTGTAAGTTCGTCAAAATAATATGCTACCTCGACGTATTGGGAGGGTTGTGCGACAACCTAATCATTATATAGGTGTTGGAGAGACACAAGTTGTCACTTCCAGTGATGGTGTAGATGATCCATTGACCTGTCATAGTTTAATGGATGATTATGATAAAGATGAATGACTCAAAGCCATGAACCTAGAGATATAGTTTATGTACTCCAACTCAGTTTGGGAACTTGTAGACCAACCTGATGAGGTAAAACCTATCGTAGATGATCCAAGTCATCGATGGTACATATGATCCATTGACTTATCATAGTGCAATGGATGATTCTGATAAAGATGAATGACTCAAAGCCATAAACCGAGAGATGGAGTCTATTGATAAGTGCACAAAAGTGTACTTAGAACATTGCTAATTCAGCTTAATTATCTCATATTTAATCTTAATTAGAGTTTATTTTGTGCTTTGTTATTAGGAGCAATGGAATATGAAGTTTGGATCAATTACGCATGTTTCGGGACCATACGCATGCATCAAAAGCACGCGGGAAGAGCGAAAACGAAGAAAGCACGAAACCGGAATTTTCCCCTGCCACGCGACGCGCCAACTTTGGGTGTCACGATGTGCCCTCAGATCCGGCACTCATATAAAATCCAGAAGGGTGGCAAGGTGACTAGTTGAAGAAATTTCATGTCGATGAATGACCATTTGCTTAGATGTGTATCATGATTTACTTGTGTTATGATGTGTGGTATTGTTAAAAATAAAAAGAAAAAGTCTTAAAAAAATTAAACCACCTATAACCGATAAGCGTGAAGCTACCCATGGGCGAGTGTTATGACCACCATGAGGAGAAATACTACCTTAAATGGTAGGTGTGTTGAAAAAGAAAAAAAAAAGAAAGAGTTGAAAAAGAAAAGAAAAAAAAAAAGAAAAAAAGATCATACCACACTGAGCACTAGAATGTAATTACATAGCATAATCAAAATATCCAGGTTGGTTTGACCCATTGAATCCCAATTTTTAAATGAAATCATTGAGTTGGCTTACCTAGGAATCAAGTTGTGAATGAACATTTTCACATACACACTGTGAGTCTAGCTTAGATGATTTATTCAAGAACTTGGATTTGAGTTGCATATAGTACTTTGAAGGTTCTCTGATTTTATTACTAGGTATTCTTTGAGGATAATAATATGTATAACTATTGGAACTATTTCATTTTGTTTTTGCATGATTTTATATTTTGAATGACGTTTGTGGGTCTCGCCACTGTAAGCCCTCACGAGACTATAACTCGTCCACTAGGGACACCTAAAGGCTTGTTGCATACGCTAAATGCAATGGTGATCCCAACGAAATTGGCTTAGGTAATTTTATTTATTTAGTTCTTATTTTATTTTTACGCTTGAATTGCCAAGGACCAGCAATAAGCTTGTTGGGGATAACACTGCTAACTCGGCTTAATTATCTGGTATTTAATCTTAATTAGAGTTTATTTTGTGCTTTGTTAATAGGAGCAATGTAATATGAAGTTTGGATCAATTACGTATGTTTCAAGACCATACGAACGCATCAGAAGCACACGGGAAGAGCGGAAATAAAGAAAGCACGAAGCCAAAGTTTTCCCCTGCCACGCGTCGCGACGCGCTAACTTTGGGCGTCGCGATGCGCCCCTAGAAGACACCAAAACCCTATTTTAATGTGTTTTATGTGCACATATGGACTCCAGGGCTTCCTCATATAAACCCAACTTCGTCCAAAACCCGAAAAAGGAGAAAATCATAGAGAAACACGAGATAAACAGATAACAAAGAGCCACAAACATGAAATCAAGAGAGGAGAACGGAGAAATTCAAGGAAATCATGGCGTCTCTCTGATATATCAAGGTTGTATCTCTATTCCGCATGGAGAACAAATCTCATAGGCAAAGGTAAAGATGAACTCTTGTATCTAAACTTCTTATATTTATGTTGTTCGTTCCTATAAACTCTTTTAATGATTAATAAAATTGTTGTTGTTATTCTTTATTATTTTACAATTTCTGAACCCAAAGACTGTGTTTTGTCAACTCCCATATAGATCCAGTCATGCTTCTTCTATGTGTGATTTACTAATCCAGTTGTGACTGGTAAAGTTATTTTATATGTTGGTCTTCTGCTACAGTATTTCCTGAGGGTATATTGTTGACGTTAGATAGCTCGTAATGATAACTTTTGTGTGTTGTTAACATAGAGAAAATAATAATTGATTACCTTAGAACAATACATGTGTAGAATTGAATATCTTTCGTTTGTTGGTTTGGGATGTGAAACCTTCAACTGAGTAATAACAGGAATAATTAATTGAACATAGGAGTTTAATACAAGAGGGATTCCCAATGCTTTGCCATCTTTCTCTATTGATATTCTTAAGTATTTTTATATAGTTTTTATCTTACATTATCAATTCATTCTTTTTATTTAAATTAGTTACTGCTAACGTTTTGGTTGAGTAAACCAGTTCTTTGTAACCATCTCTCTGAGGAATCGAAACCCCAACTATACTCCGATAACCGCAAGTATCTTTTGTACGTAATCAAAATTTGGCGCCATTACCAGGGAGACGGTTTACAAGCATAACGAACAGGTTTGCTTGGTCAAACACAAAGCGGTAACTTTGTTCCATCTTATTTATTTTATTTTTAGTTATTATTTTTTTTATTATTTGCTTATTTATTTTATTTTAATTTTAATTTTAGTAAGATTTTAATTTTTAGTTTATTATTTTTATTTATTCTTGTTTATTTTTGTTTCTTATTTTACTTGACTTTAATTGCATGTCTTGACTTATGGATCGGTTAGGTAGATTTGCTAGAATAGAATATGAAGATTCCAGCTCAGACTCTGACAACATATTTGAAAATCTTTTTACCACACCATCTGCGTCTAGCGCACATAATATGAGTGAATACGAGAGACCACCCATGAGGACTCTTGAAGAGTACCTACACCCAACTCGCACAGCTACACCTTCGTATAATGTTTCCTCCTAATGCACCACACATAGATTTTAAACCTGGGATGATACAGTATCTCCCAATTTTCACGGTTTAGAGAGCGAAATCCTTATGTGGCACATTAGAGAGTTTGAAGAGGTAGTAGCAACCTTCCATGATCGGTTTGTAACTACCGACATGATTCGACTTAAATTCTTCTCTTTTTCCCTTAAAGATAGAGCTAAGAGCTGGTTGTACTCTTTAAGACCTATGTCAATAGGAACATGGGGTGAGATGAAACATACATTCTTTAACAAATACTTCTCACACCATAAGACGAATGCCTTGAAAATACAAATCTCTACCTTCTCCTAGAGAGATAGTGAAACCCTTTATCAAACGCGGGAGAGGTATAAGGATATGTTAGCCAGTTGCCCCCACCATGGATATGAGAGTTAGCGCTTAGTAAGTAATTTTTATGATGGTCTAACCCCTCGAGAGCGCCAATTCATGGAGACAATGTGCAATGGTGAGTTTATAAGAAATGACCCTGATGAGGCATTCGAGTACTTAGATGACCTAGCTGAAAAATGTCATACTTGCACTGGACCTAATGCCATTGATAGCATTGATATGACACACCTTACTCCATCTAGCTGAGGCATATACCAATTTAGGGAAAAAGATAGTCTTAAGGCGCAAGTTGAGCTAATGAATAGAGAGTTAGGAGCCTTAAATGCTAGAGATAGCAAGACTATGCATACAGTCACCCACCTGGAACCACAAGAGTATCCTGTATATGGTGAGATAAGGGGGACATATGAAGAACAATGTAATAACTTAGGGATGTACAAGAAGCCATACACACCTTATTCAGATACCTATAATCCTGGTTGGCGAAACCATCCCAATTTTATTTGGAAACAGAAGTCCCATCAACCTACTCAAGCACCACAAACTATGAGTTACAGTGCTCCTCAGTTTCCCACACCTGCCGCACCTAAATATTCTTTTGAAGACAATGTGCATGTATTTATAGAGGCCCAGAGTAAAACCAATCAGAGGTTTGAGTCGTTGATAGCTCAGGTTGTTGAGGATAATAAGGAAATTAAGAGTCAAGTCTCTAAATTGACTAATGTCCAGAATGTGGAAGAATAAGGAAAATTCACATCTCAAACTCAACCAAATCCGCAAGGCCAACACATGGCACAAGCTAATCATGAGGTAACCAATATAAAAATGTTAATGCCATAATCACTAGAAGTGGTAAGGAGGTAGGTATGAAGGACACTTCCAACACTATATATGCCACTAAGGATAATAGTGAAGATACTCCTCAAGCAGAACAAGAGACACATTTCCAAGTTAGATTACCATTCCCTCAGGCACTTAGGCCCACAGTGAGAGTTCCATACCCAAATGGTGAGATCCATAATATTTAAAGCAGGTAAAGATCAACATTTCGCTGTTACATGCGATAAAACAAGTTCCTACTTATGCGAAGGTTTTGAAGGATCTATGCACTATAAAGAGAAAACATAATGTCAAGACTGCATTCTTGACATAGTAGACAAATGCAGTAATTGAACAGAGGACTCCACCAAAGTATAAAGATTCAGGATGTCCCACCATAACCTATTACATTGGCACACATGAGTTTGGTGAAGCTTTATTAGATTTAGGTGCTAGTGTTAATCTCATGCCATATTCGATCAATGTGCAGTTAGGGCTGGTGAGATTAAACCTACATAAGTAGCTTTACAGTTAGCTGACTGATGATCCATTAGAACACCACAGGGGGTAGTTGAGGATGTTTTAGTGTAGATTGATAAATTCTACTACCCTGTTGATTTCATGATTTTAGACACGCAGTCTGTGGTTAACACTGAGTCAAGAATTCCACTCATATTAGGTAGACCTTTTCTTTTCTACAGCTAATGCTCTTATCAATTGCAAGAATGGCCTCATGAAGCTATCATTTGGGAATATGACACTAGAAGTAAACATTTTTCACGTTGAAAAACAACCACAAGGTGATAATGAGTGCCAATATACATACATGCTAGAAGTAGTCCTGCCAGAAACAGCTTCTCTCACAACCTGAATCAAATCCTCTCGAAGTGAAACTGACCCCAAGGAACCGTAAAAGAGGAAATGAGAATTAATACCCAATGAAGATGATACCTGGGAAGTTAAAATGGATATTGAGCCAATTTTTCAATACGTACAGCCTCAAATCTCAACCACCAGACCCTGGGGGATCACTGGATGAAATGCTACAACCAGCCACATATCTCTTTCATGCATTTATCAGTTCGCTACATGGAAGCCACCATGAAAACATTAAGTGGTTACGTCTGGCTGAAGACGTTAAACTTAGTGCTAGCGGGGAGGCAACATTTGCACTTGCATTTATTTTATTTATCTAGTTATTTTTATTTATTTTTATTTATTTTATTTTCTTTACTGTAGTTTTACTTTATTGTGTGCTAATTGCATGTTTATTTTATTTATTTTTTCTACTTGAGTATTTATGCAAGTGTCAACACAACGTACACAGCCACACATCTAAAGTCTCACCAGTAGGAACCTGATCAACTCTGCACCTGATAGTGTTGTTCCCTAATCTGTTTTCTTTATATCTATCTTACATTGAGGATAATGCAAGTTTTAAGTTTGGGGGTGTATGCATGCGCATGATAATACTTATGATAAAACCTGTTATAAAAAAATAAAAAAATGTTTTGTTTTGTTTATTTTTAGTCCTTAATACTAAAACTTAAGTCCAATGATAATATTGTCTGCTTTAGGGTGAAATTTTAGAAACGATAAGTTATTTAATTTATTTTTATCTGATGCATTGAGTAATTGATCTAGGTTAGACTCGTAAGCACTTAACTATAGGTTTTTAGTAGTGAAACCTAAGTAGTTGGCGAGGTGACTAGTTGAAGAAATTGCACGTCGATGAATGACCGTTTGCTTAGATATTTATCCTGATTTGCTTGTGTTATGATGTGTGGTATGGTTAAAAATAAAAAGAAAAGTCTCGAAAGAAAATTAAACCACCTATAACCGATAAGTGTGAAGCTACCCATGGGCGAGTGTTAGGACCACCATGAGAAGAAATGCTACCTAAAGGGTAGGTGTGTTGAAAAGAAAAAAAAAAGTTGAAAAAAAGTCGAAAAAGAGAAATAAAAAAACTCATACCATACTGAGCACAGAAAGACAATTACGGAGCCTAATCGAGATATATAGGTTGGTTTGACTCATCAAATCCCAATTTTTAAACGAAATCATTGAGTTGGCTTACCTAGGAATCAAGCTGTGAATGAACCTTTACACACACACACACTGTGAGTCTAGCTTAGATGATTTATTCAAGAACTTGGATTTGAGTTGCAATAGAGTACTTTGAAGGTTCTCTGATTTCATTAATAGGCATTCTTTGAGGACAATAATATGTATAACTTATGGGACTATTTCATTTTGTTTTTGCATGATTGTATATTTTGAATGACGTTGTGGGTGTCGTCACTGTAAGCGCTCATGAGATTATAACTCGTCCACTAGGGACACATATGGGTTTAAAGGCTTGTTGCATATTCTAAATCCAATCGTGATCCCTACGTAAGTGGCTTAGGTAGTTTTATTTATTTATTTCTTATTTTATTTTTACGCTTGAATTGCTAGGACTAGCAATAAGCTGGTTGGGGGTTGTGACAAGTGCACAAAAGTGTACTTAGAACACTGCTAACTCGAAAGATGAGAAAATCAGATAGAAACAAGAGAAAAACAGAGAAAAAAGAGCGGAAAACATAAAATCAAGAGAGGAGAATGAAGAACTTCAAGGAAATCATGGAGTCTCTTCGATCTATCAAGGCTGTGTCTCTATTCCGTATGGATAACTAATCTCCTAGGTAAAACTAAGGATGAACTCTTGTATCTAAACTTCTTATATTTATGTTGTTAGTTCCTAGAAAATCTTTAATGATTAATAAAATTGATGGTTTCAGTATAACCCAAGATTGGATCATTGGGTGGTTGTGAAAAACATTCTCAAGTATCTTAATAGAACGAGATATTATATGCTTGTATATTCCAGTGAGGATATGACCCTAAGGGTATATACAGACTCTGAATTTTAGACGAATATTGATTCTAGGAAATCAATATGTGGATAAATGTTTACTCTAGGTGGTGGGGCTATAATATGGCGGAGTATAAAGCAATCTTGTATTATTGACTCCACTATGAAGGCTAAATATGTAGCACCTTACGAAATAGCTAAGGAAGCATTCTGGCTCCATAAATTCTTGGAAGATCTGGAAGTCGTTCCAAATATGGATAAACCACTCACACTTTATTGTGATAATAGTGGTGCAGTGAAAATTTCAAAGGAACCAATAAGCCATAAGAATGGAAAGCATATAGAGAGGAAATATCATCTCATCAAGGAGATAATGCAGAGATGAGACGTGTCTGTCACAAAGATTGCATCCGCAGAGAACCTGGTTGATCCGTTTACAAAGACCTTGTCAGCTAAAGTGTTTGAAGGTCACTTAGGTGGTCTAGGAATACGTGACATGTCTCATTTGCTCTAGTGCAAGTGGGGGATATATGCCCTAGAACTTCATGTAATGTAAACGGTATTATGTCTTATGAAATAAAATAATGCATTATTCATTTATCAAAGTGTTTAGATAATATCGCATACTGTAAATTATCTTGATTACCGTAGATTACTCATGTGCCTTTAGACTTAGTTTATGTCATACACAAAAAGATTTAAGTCTGAAGTTAGTAATCTAAAATAGTCCATAGAGAGCAAACAAAGTGGATACTTTTTTGTGGTTTATCTATAGCTGTGATCCATTATATAATTATATGGCGACCTTGATCCGGGTTCTTCCGTGTGGAGACATGAGAATGGAGGCACCTTGTATGATGTGATCATATAGGACTGGACCCAAATAGAAATGAGTTTCTTATAATATCCGTTAAATAAAGAAATTCATTTCCATCTACTAGATGTTCATATATGGATTGATCTTAATCCTGAGTGTACTATGAACTCATGCATGGCAGGCTATGTCCTTTAATTTACAAAGGTGTGGTTGGTGTAGCAATCCCGACAAATAACTACGTACATTGGGGATATGGTTTGGTGTGTAGCAGAGGACGTTTTACATAGATATGAAGTTCACTCTTTCTTGCGAGAAGTAGAGAAGCATCTTCCTTAATGATTGATTCAGTACTTGAACGGTTAGAGCGCTCGAATCTTTTTATTGCGAATAGAAAAATTAAAATTCATAATGGTTATGAATAAATCGTTCATTAAAGAATCAATGGTACTTAAGGTAAAAAATAATTAGAGGGGTATAACGAACATTATGACCCGGCTCTAATTACGAGATACTCGTGAAGGGCCAATCCATATGTAATGACTATATCGATGGACACCGACGTGTTTCGGCTTAATTTATCTATTTGCGATAACGAGAGTGCAACTTCGGGTTTTTTAGTGGAATAACCTAGAGTTAATAATTCAGAATATTTAATTAAGAGCTTAATTAATATTATGAGATTATTGGAGTTCGGAACCGTAGGTTCATTTGGTCTCCGTACTAGCTCGATATACTATAACAAATTAAATATAATTGGATAGTCCAATTATATACTCACAAATGTAAATATTATTAATATGATTATTAATATTATTTTGTCACACTTGAAACTATATATTAAAGTTTAATATATGGTTTTTATAATAAATGATTATATGATAATTATTTATTATAATTTATTAAATTATTTTATATAATTTAATAAAAATATTATTTTTGTATTTCTAAAATAGTTTTTTGGAAACCCTTTTAGTCACTTTGGAAATTATGAATATTGGAATGGGTCTTTCACCTTTTCAAAAGGTGTTGACACAATTTATTTGTAATATTCCTTTAATATAATGGTGACATTGAATATATGATTTGATGTTACAAAATTTTTCAAAAATAACCCTAGGGTGGCCGAAACATTGAGAGATGGAGGGGAAAAGTTTTGTTTGGTTTTGGAAATAAAAACCATAGGTATAAAAGAAAATTATATTTTCTTTTTGCCCATCTCAATTCATTCTAAACCTCGCCACCTTTCTTGTTCTTCAAACTCTCTCAAGGGTTGAGAAAGCAAAAGGATAACAAAGAAAAACCAAAAGAAAAAACTACTTATGTAAAGTATAATCTCTAAAAAGTTTAGGGATTTATTTTGTGAGTGTAGCCCACCCTACGTTCTGTTGGTGACGAGATATAGCTCAGAAGAATTTTTGTTGTCGTACAAAAGTCATAATATCCTTCTATAAACATATTATACGGAAGTGAGTAATTTTCTTTTAATCTAGATTTTTTGGGGAACTTATAGAGGTGTTTTAGGACTGTGTTTGGGCTGATATTTATAGAAAAATCAGATCTGAAACTGAGAGGGAACTGAACCAAATAGAGACTGATTTGGGCAGTGAGCTGGGCGCCTTTCGGGTCCAAAACAATCCAAATTTCCACTGTTGTTCGGAGGCTTTTCCGGGGCTGAAATTTTATCCAAAACAGTAGCACAATTTCAATAGTGGAGTTGGTCAAATTCGGCCTTAAGGAGAGAAGGGCATAAAAAAAATTTCTAGTCCGATCTCGAATGCCTAACGTGTTTCCGTTGCTCTAGGAAAGTGGTTCCTACACATTTATCACTTTTTCCTTTGATATAATTAATTGATGGATGGCTAATTGGTTTTCTTGTTGGAAGGGTTGGTCGGTATGGCTCGAAATTTCCTGTTGGTGAAGTGACTTATTTAGACTTGGAGGATCTATCATTGCTTCACAAAGGGCTTGTCTATCATACCCTTGGGTATCACATACCCAATGGTTGTCTATCATGGGATTCACTTTGAGTGAATCCAACGGTAGATATTTAAAAAATTAAAAAATAATTAATTAATTAAAAAAAAAGAAATAACATGTTTAACCGGTCACATGTAACTATGACCATTGAATATGCAATTAATATCATTAAACATGCAACTTCCTACAATAAACATGAAATATTTTATAATTTGAAACCTTTATCATTAGACTTGCAACCACAACCATTAGACTTGAAAATTTTAGCATTAACATGAAATGGAATCTACCTCCAAAAAGGCATATGTAACTATCACCATTAAATATGCAACTTCTACCATTACACTTGCAACATTCACCAATAAATATGTAATATTTCTAATACGAAACCTTTAACAATAAACATGCAACATGAAACCATTGGAGTTGAAATTTTAGCATTAACATGCAATTGAATCTACCTCGAAAAATGCACATGTAACTATCACCATTGAATATGCAACTTCTACCATTACACTTGCAACATTCACCAATAAATATGTAATATTTCTAATATGAAACATTTAACAATAAACATGTAACAAGAAACCATTGGACTTGAAATTTTAGCAATAACATGCAATGGAATCTACCTCGAAAAACGCACATGTAACTATCACCATTGAATATGCAACTTCTACCATTACACTTGCAACATTCACCAATAAATATGTAATATTTCTAGTATGAAACCTTTATCAATAAACATGCAACATGAAACCATTGGACTTGAAATTTTAGCAATAACATGCAATGGAATCTACCTCGAAAAACGCACATGTAACTATCACCATTGAATATGCAACTTTTACCATTACACTTGCAACATTCACCAATATATATGTAATATTTCTAATATGAGACCTTTAACAATAAACATGCAACATGAAACCATTGGACTTGAAATTTTAGCAATAACATGCAATGGAATCTACCTCGAAAAACGCACATGTAAGAATGACCATTGAATATGCAACTTATACCATTAGACTTGCGACTTTCACCAATAAATATGTAATATTTCTAATATGAAATATTTA
Source organism: Zanthoxylum bungeanum (assembly GCA_019454045.1). Classification (NCBI taxonomy): domain Eukaryota; kingdom Viridiplantae; phylum Streptophyta; class Magnoliopsida; order Sapindales; family Rutaceae; genus Zanthoxylum; species Zanthoxylum bungeanum. Next base: position 150,159 of record SKCR01019272.1, read on the forward strand.
ACAATAAACATGCAACACGAAACCATTGGACTTGAAATTTTAGCAATAACATGCAATTGCATCTGCCTCGAAAAACGTATATGTAACAATGACCATTGAATATGCAACTTTCACCAATAAATATGTAATATTTCTAATATGAAACTTTTAACAATAAACATGCAACATGAACATTGGACTTGAAAATTTCAGCAATAACATGAAATTGAATCTGCCTCAAAAACAGCACATATAACTATGACCATTGAATGTACAATTAATATCATTAGACATGCAACGTCCTACCATAAACATGAAATATTTTATAATTTGAAACATTTACCATTATACTTGCAACTACAACCATTAGTCTTGAAAATTTCAGCAATAGCATGAAATTGTATCTGCCTCAAAAACCGCACATGTAACTATGACAATTGAATATCCAATTAATATCATTAGAAATGCAACTTGTGCCAAAAAATACGAAATATTTTCTATTATGAAATTTTTTACAATAAACATGCAATTGTAATCATTATACTTGTAATTTTTAATAATAACATGCAACAAAATTTTTATGTTATTTTATTGGCAAAAATGCAAACTGACCCTCTAACTTTCACGTTTTTTCATTTCAGTCCTCTAACTTTCAACTTTTGTCAATTCAAGGCTTCGTTACAGTTGTTGTTACTACTAGTTATGCGCCCTAGCATATCTTTATTTTTTGCTAATTATGCGCCCTAGCATAACTTCAATTACTTTTTAAAAAAAAAATCGAATAATTATAGTTATGCTACTATTGGTCTTATGTCTGCATTATACAAGGACTGATTGTAATTTGTTGGCATAAGAAAGGTGCTACATTATTGATCAGTTGCCCATTCGTTTGCATGAAAATCACCTTTTTTGTATCAGGTAAGCAAATAACAATTTGCACTTAGGCTTTGCTGTTCCTAGGAAAATACCAGTTAAGAAATTATGGTCCATGGCTTAATTTAATATTTGCCAGGTATTTGTTCAGTGAAACATATCAATTGATTGAAATTCGTTTTTTCGCCGAAAACTAAGTTTTTAGGACATGTTATGACCATAAAACTTTCTGGATGCACTTACCGTTTATTTTTTTGGGTGCCCATTGGAAATGAGGGTCTGGTTATCCCTTGTTCTATGTTCTTTTTATACACTTGAAATATGATTTGGTGGACTAACTTTTCAAAATGTATCTATGTGTACTATTGTCAGAAAGAGATCAAAAGTAAGGGGAAGCATCTTTGTTCTGTAGTTTACGGTTCACTGCCACCAGAGACGTACTAGACAGGTATAAGTTCTTCACTGCTTTTGAAAAGTGTCATTTACTTTTTTAGCATATATATGATTTTGGAAATGAATTTTGCCAATTATGTTGTTGACTTCCAATCTGCTTAATTTTCCTTTCCTTTCTATCCCCTTCAACCAAAATTGGGAAGTACTTTCACTCTGCCTTAATCAAGTGTGTTTTTCATGGAGCTCTGGTTTGCTCCATACTATTTTATACAGGATTTCCTGTTGGTAAAGTAACTTGTTTAAACTCTGAGGATCTACAATTGCTTCACAAAGACCCATCACCAATGCTGGAGGTGAATTTATGATTACTGAAGTATCTAGTGTTTTAGCATTTTATTGGTGCCTGTCAACATCATTGACTTATTCATTCTGATAGGTTGTTTTGCATCATACTTTCTTAATTTATTTTGCCTTGTGTACTAAACCATAGTAACTTGTGCAATACAGAGTGTTGGACTGTCTCGACCGATTGCAATGCAACTCTACTATGCTCCTGAAATGTTTTAGAAACCGTTGCTCAAATCATTGTATCCAACAACTCTGAAAATAAAATTAAAGAAACGAATAACAATTAGTATTCGGATTGAACCTCAACAAGAAATCTAAAGGTAACTGCTAAACAGTTTTTTGCTCTTCGGCCTGTCTCAGCAACTCGTCAATTCGTTCCTTTGCCTCTCCCAAACTCCTCTTCTCAAGTTCCTCCACAAAGGTCTTGTTTATGCTATCCTTTGGAACCATTCCCTTTGACAACATTTCTTCATAAAATGAGCAAGCCAGTTCGAATTTCCCACATTCGCGTAGCCCACACACCAAAATAACATAAGTACTGGCATTAATACTGACATTATTCTTGAACATGTGAGTTAACAAGAAGTTAAGCACTTTCATCCTCTTCTTACGACAGCACATCTTCAATAACGGCACATAAGTATTGTTATCAGGATTGCACGAATCCTCCTCCATCTTTTGAAACAATTTTAATGCATTCTCCTCTTCTGAACGTGAACAAGCGGAAGAAATCATGGTATTATAAGTCAAAACATCCGGCATAACTCCCTGCTTTTTCATATCCTCGAATACCTCATTAGCATCCTTAACCCTTCCCACTTTACTCAAAATGGAAATCAATGAACCGTAAAATGAAGCGTCGGGTAAACAACCATCACTCTTCATCTTCTCATAAATCTTCAATGCTTCATTTATCTGCTTTGCTTTCCCTAATGCACTCATAACAATAGTATAAGTCACAACACTTGGCTTGCTCCCCTTCTCTTGCATCTCTTTCAAAATATCATCAACTTTGCGAAAATCCTTTTCACGACAATAATGCTCAATGAAACTAGTATAAGAAACCACATCCGGGCTAAACCCATGAAGAATCATACTATCCATAACTTTCAGAGCATCCTCTAACTTGCTAGCTCTGCACCACCCATGTATCAGAACATTGAAAGTACTAGGATACAATGTTATACCATCCTTGAACTCGAGAAAAACTTTATAAGCATGCTCTACACAATTCTCTTTAACCAATGCATCCATTAATATAGTCATTGCCTTTGCATCTTTTGCAACACTATATTTTTCAATTCCGCTAAAAACCTCAATAGCATCATCATACCTACCGCCTCTTGCCAGCCTCCTCATAACCTTACTCATTGTACCAAATGTAACATACCCATTATTTAACTCATCCATTTCCTTAACTAACTCCCACATAAGACTAAACTGCTTTGATTTCCCTAAAAAATCAACCATTGTGTTATATATTTCAGGTGTGTGCATATAACCTGTTTGGGTTTTTGCCCAAGTGAAGAACCCAAAAGCCGAAATCCAGTCATTGCTAAATCTCCTCAATATTTGCTCAACCAAACTGTTTGATACACTCACACGACACACATTTAACGCCTCAACAACTTTATCAGGAGACGGGTACCGCCTCCTGAGGATTTCACTGATTTTATCAACATCAGTGTCTTGTTTTTCACTCAAAAATTTGCTGGAAATTCTAGTTTGATCGCTGATTTTGTGACTCTCAACCCAACTGACAAGTGAAGGGATGACAAAATCCTCACCTGGGCTTTGGGTGTCGAAGAATTTGATACAACTCGGCAGCTCCGGCGACTCGGTGGTGGTGGTGCAAAGAGGATTGCGTATTAAGTGACGCAAAGGATTGATTTTGGTATGCTTTTGCAAATGGGTTTGTGACAATAGCTTCACTATGTTGTGCTTAGGGAGCATTTTTTCCCCGGGGATTGAAAAGCAGGCGACTGGTTTCTAGGTTTGGCTTTGGTTTCCCATTTAAACGAAGGGAGAACTGAACCGATCTCAATTGATGTGACTCGGTTCATCCGGTTCGGTTTAAAAAAGACACAAATCTTGTGTGCCTCCCAATAAATTTAACCAATGATATAAAAATTAGGATAAAATTATTAAAATATAAATAATATTAACTAAAAATAAATAATTTTCTTGTCTTTTAATGATTTTGTATTATTTTTTTGTGGATGTATAATTTTTCCAGAAGGATCACCTAATTTCATCATCATTTCACTACTATTTGTGTGAATTTTAAAATTCAGTATTTCAAAAGATGGAAAGAATTAATATGAAATTGATTTTGGTGTATGACCGGCGTAAACACACACGTATAACGCAAGCGTACGTATCGTTCAAGTAATATAAAAATATCGATCCCACGAGAACTTAATTCCTATTGTTGTTATTAATTGTTGAATTTATTTATTTACATATATCTAATTATAGGGAGAAGAGAATGATTGCTTGATTGATTTGGTTGATTGTAGATTTGCTAAATAAATAAAAAGATAAAAGAAAATACTAAGGAAAATAACAAAATATACAAAGATCTAGGGTTGTGAATCTTTCTAATATCTTTTAAAAGATGAAGTGATTATTTTATGTTTGTGTCATAAATCGGTTTACTAACCTGGAACACGAAATTATGCGAAAGCCTCTGTCGATGGTCAGACGCAAATACCCAGTTTAACCCAATTGAACCATATGTCTATGTCAACCAAATTATCTGGATTCATTAAGTTTAAGTTCCAATTATGGCTACCCCTACCCGACAGGTATATGTCTATCCTGTAAGGAAATCTATTAAAGGGTTATCTATCCTCAAGGAAGATCGTGGGCTATTAAGTCTAAGGCTAAAACCTAAAATCTCTATGTCTAGTTCATTTTAGATTTATCATATAAATCTTATTGGTGATCAGACAACAAGAAACATTAAGCTTAAGACTTAATAAGTAAACCTTTAAATTACACAAACTATAAAATAACCACTTATAAACCAGTGATATTAGAATTCATCACAACCCCAGATAACTAACACATAACTAGGGTTAGTAAAAACTTAAAAGTAAAAGACATAAAGTAAAAATGCTGAAAAGTAAAAGACATAAAGTAAAAGCTGAAAAGTAAATTACAATAAAATAGAATAAAATGCTAAGGTAAAAGGATCAACTTTTACTATTTACTATTTAGATATCTCCATTAATATAATATATTAACTTGTGATTATTTTACCAACCAGCCATATAAGCGGTAACCTGATTAAGTCAAATTAAGTCTAACCAGCCATAAAGGCGGAACCAAAATAAACCTGACATATAGGCGGTAAGAAAATTTAATTACCAACCGACCAATCTGGCGGTATCCTTGATTAGTCAGGTTTAAACCAGATTAAGATGAATTACCAACCGACCAATCTGGCGGTATCCTTTTTAAGTCAATATTTTAAATAGTGAATATATATTTTTAAGGGAGATTAATCTAAATAGTAACAGTAAAAGAATTACCTTTCACCCTAGCTGTGGAAGTTACCTCCTCATAGTGAATAGTAGAAATTGTAAAAAGTAAGAAAGTAAATTACTATTATTACAAACTTAATTAAAATTATTTACAAAACTAAAAACTAAAAGAAACTAGATAGAAAATTCCATATTTACATCAGAGAAGTCAGAGAGGAAGGTGCATCTGAAATCAGAAAACTGAGCTCTATTTATAGGCGTCAGTAGGGGTCGCGCGTCACAACGCCCATCTCGCGTCGTGACGCCCGTTTTGTCGACGTGGCACGCTCTGGTTCGTCGACTGCAGATTCTGGATAAGGTGATAAGGTGACACGTGGCAAGGTGGTTGGGGCTCAATTATTATGACACGTGGCGGCTCGTGATTGGCTGATTCAGATTCTTATCCGCCACGTGTCAGATATGGATAAGTGAGTCAATTATTGATGCTGATGTGGCGCTGAAGTGGCGCTGACGTGGCGAAACGTGGCGAAATTGACTTTCGGCACCATAGAATTGCGACACGTGGCACGTTGTGATTGGTTGATGATGACATGGCAGCCACGTGGCACTTTAACTTGGTCAACCCGTGATGTGGAAGATCACGTGGAGTGTGTTTGTGTTCCTAGAACATGCCAAAGATCTAATAAGCATGAAAACATGTGATTAAGATCATTATAAGTTGTGGAATATACTTACAACGAACAGATTTGAGCTTTTAAAATTTGAGTAGAAGATGATCTCCAAGATCCAACCTTTAAAGATTCCAAGCTTTGAGTTAGGAATGAAGATCTCCAAGATCCAACCTTTGTGTTGATTCCAAGCTTTGAGTTGTTTCCCTATCACCTTTGTTGATTCCTTGAAGTGCTAGCTAACTTGATTTTGCCACAAAATCAATGAGAAGATGAAAAGGAAGCGCACGCCCATATCATGCTTGTTAGGGTTTGTGTTTTGTTCAAGTGTTACAAAATGAGAGAGAGAGATAAGTTTTAGTAAAAGGGTTTTACCCTTTTCACCTAAACTTGGTAGTTGAGAGTCTTGGTTTCACAAAACCAAAACTTGGTGGTTGAAAAGCAAGTGGTATTGGTTTAAATGCCAACTACCCTCCCAACTACCACATGTGAAGTGGGCCCCACATTTGAATTTAAAATTCAAATGTCTCTACGAACATTTACCGCGGCACGGATCCGTTTAATCCGATTAAACGAACTCTCGTCGCTAAATAATTAAATCTTATTTAATTAAATAACGATGCCTCACAAATATATTACGAACGTCATTTACGAATCAATTCTAAATTAATTCGTTCGTTCGTATTAAAGTCCGACTTTAATTTCGTAATGAAATCCAATTCATATTAATATATCTGATATATTAATTTTAGCCCATACGAATAAATTAAATAGAAAAATCAAATTTAACTATTAAATTTGATTTTACCGATTAATTCCAAATTAATCATATTCTCTCTCTTCCGAACACATTTAATCTCAGATTAAATAAAGCTTCAATTAATCCCAGATTAATTTTCTCTCTCTTAATTAATCTCAGATTAATTCTAATCGAGTCAACTGTCATCGGTAAATCTTTGGGAAGCGACCCAAGAGACCTCTGGATATGTTGGCAGTAAATCCGGTTATCGGACTATCCGATAAAGTGAGTACCTCGTACCACGTGCTTACCGAATTACAAGACATGGTTGGCTTCTAGCAAAGCACCGTGCCTACCCAATTCTCTAGAAATATTCTTACTGGAATATATATAATCTATGTCAGGCGTAGTATACGTAGTATTGCGTATAGCGATCCAGTATCTCATGTCACGTGCAAGGCCTGAGGCTGGAATAGTGTCTGCCTCGTACGAAGCACATATCGGATTTCAAGCAACTAGTCTCTTTGAATCGGATAATCATGACCTTGTCATATTATCTCGATGGTTGCAACACTACAGAGAACTAGTTCTGAATCCCTGCGTGATCATCATCTCCATATGTCTGAAGTGATACTTCCATCTTGACATCACATCCAATACACTACGATTCTCAATAAACCTAGTAGAGGCGTACACAGAACCTGTTAAAGCCCTGGACGACCAAAACGAAAGTTTACCGATTGTCGCAAGTACTAGCGATGCAAGTCTCAGGTTAAGACCAAATACACCTACCCTGAAGCGGACTCCCATAGACACATATACATACTACCAATGGGATTTCGCGGGGTCTATCCAGAGCGAAGCTGTTTTCCATACCATCGGTAAAACACAACCTCCTATCGCACTTGCATAAGTATTCAATACTTAAACATATGAGAACTGTGTCGTTATGCCCTCACAACGCGCACAAGTGCAATACTAGTCTATTCCGCATTATCGATGTCCAGTCTTGATAATACTACGACTAGGGATATTTAATGATTAAACCTTTATGGATTGATACTGTCTCATATCATCTTAATCCGGAACTAATCATAAGGACTTCTACCATTTCTATATCAAAGTAAATAAATTACGAAACGGTAAAAGGCAATTTCATTACTACATAGTTAATTTTGTACAAAAACACAATGTCTTTTACAAACAGTGACGCTATAGGTCATAATTGTCTAACAGAGTGACACGTGGCGATGGCGACTGTCGGCACCGTAGGATGATGACACGTGGCACGGCGCATGTTAGAAGATCGGCTGTGATGGTGACACGTGGCACGTCGCACGTTAGTAAAGTCAAACTTTTCTCAGATTCTGACTTGTGGACCCGGCGCACGTTAGTAGCTCTGGTGCATTTTAGGCATCGCGACGCCAAGTGCTTGCGCGTCGTGACGCGGCCAAATTACAAAAATGCCTTTTTTTCCAATTTTCACTGTTTTGCTCCAAATCACCTCCAGAATGTCCTGAAACTTTATTTATCTACAAAATAACACAAAACACATAAAAATATTCACAAAACTCATGAAACTATACAAAATATTAGGTTAAATGAGTGGGAAATAGTGATAGATTTACCACTCATCAGTGTATTAGATGAGTGTTCAAGATATTAAGTTGTCCTTAATGATAAATTACAACAAGGTTATTATAGTAATATATTTTTTTTTATTAAATTATGAGTGTTCAAAGTAAAAAGAAAATAGTCCTATCCATTATTAATTTGTAGAGATTTCCTAATAAGCCCTAATGATTTTCGGCTCTTCCAATTTAATTCAAGCACAAATGATTATTCTCATTTAGTCGTTCACATATAAAAAGACATAAATATACATGAAAACATAAGGTTATAAAAAATAAGGGGATTTTTTCTAACTTTAATTTAAAAATTAAATATATCCTAAAATATAAAGTATTTCAAGAAAAAAAATTATATATTGTAAATTTACAAATCATAATTTCCAACACATACTATTATTGATATATTTCAATAAAAAAAAAAGGGTCAACAATGACCGTTATATTTATAAGTTATCGATTAGTTGTTTACAACTATTCACATTTCCTTCATTCGAACTTCAAATCACAATTTGTAAAATACTACATGTACCTATAACTTTCAGAGAAAAAAAATCTTAAATTAGGACTTTCACAAGGTCAAAATCAGCCATAAAGTCGTTATTTAGTAGCAGTCGTGGTTACATTCACACACACAACTCAATTACAATATCAGTCACATATTCAATTCTTGATCACTTTTCTGAGTTATAATAACGGTTAAAAATAGCCAACCACATTTTCGTAGTCACAAAGTCAGTCACATACATAATACTCAGTCACATTTTTCAGTTAAAATGACAGTTATAAATATTCAATCACAATTACAATGTTAGTCACAATTAAGGTAGTTTTACATACCTTAAATATATTTGAACATGCCTAATTTTTGAAAGACATTATTCACGTGAACATTGTTGGATAATTAGTGTCATTAAACATAAAATAACATGCATCATAACGGATTTCCAAAAACAAATCTAACCTAACATGCCAAAACTAACATAAACCCTAAAAGTTTGAGAACCAGAAAAACCTTATAAATGACGTCCAAGTCGAGATCAATCTGTATCCTTAAGAACTTCTTAGCCACGTCTCGGTGCTCTATGGGTTCTTTGGCTAACGTTCTCCCAGAATAACTTGGATTCCTCTTCTCCAATGGACACTCTTTAAGAAGATTTTGAACTAAGAAATGGTGGGCAACTCTCTCTTTTACTAAAAAAACGTAATGATGAGACTCACGTTTTGTTTCCAAATCTGGATCACATGAATGAACCAAAATCCTCTTTAAATAGACATGGAATGGTGCCTTAAGGGCACCCTTTGGTTTGGGAGTAACCCTCCTAAGGGTTGTACTCTTTCCATGCATCATTTGGAGTTTTTTGGGCATTCTTATAAAATGGAGGACATGTCTCATGGGGTACCAACCAAATGACATGTTCGTCCTTCATCCAAACTCAATAATTAGAGAATTTACAACAATCCCCTACAATTCTCTAAATATTCATGCAGACACTTGAGAGAGTTTCCGTGAACTAAAGCTTCATCGAAATAGGTAGCTTTCGCCTTGGACCTTTCCTAGTGAATGACAATCAGACTTACTTGGAAAACCAATGACCATAGTCTTGAACTGTTCTGCCGTTGGTGTAAACCAAGACAATTGCCAACACACAACTTTACTTCGACCATTTACCGTTCTACGGTTGTGTTCATTTCGGCCATGAACAGCGGTCCTGGATTCATCAAGCACTTTAGGGAAATCAGCCTGTAAAATCCCATAGAAGCGGCCTCACTTATTACTTGAAATAGATGATCTGCTATGAAGAGGTAATCTGCATTTACCCTCATTAGGACTCATCTCCTAATATAGTGATTGTTAAAAGCCTCAGTTTATCCTAACATTGATAGACAGCACTCGACGTCATTATCGGAATGTGAAAGAGTACAAAACTCTTCAGTGATTGTTTTGAATTGCACAAAGTTTCAGTTGTCCCTTTTGAACCTAGATCTTGGGATCTCCACTCAGCTAGGTTGGATTTCCACAGTGAAAATTCTTAGTTTATAGGCTTCAAGCTCATTCCCCTCGATGACTTCTCAACTTGCTCTCTAGGTAAACCCTTAGTAAGTGGATCTGCTAGGTGTTCCTTCGACTTAACATAATCGATCGATATTATGCACTTGAGAGCAGTTGACGTATGGTATTATGTCTCCGACATATGTGTCGAGACTTATCATTATACATTGTATTTTGGGCTCTCCCAATAGCCGATTGGCTATCACAATGTATGCTTATCGCTGGTACTGGTTTGGGCTAACTAGGAATATCCTCCAGGCAATTTCGAAGCCATTCCGCTTCTTCCGCTGTTGTGTCTAATGCTATGAAATCTGATTCCATAGTAGATCGGGCTATACATGTTTGCCTCGAGGATTTCCATGACACGGCTGCATTACCAAGTGTGAAAACAAATCCACTCGTAGATTTAGAATCCACTGTATCAGATATCCAGTTAGCATCGCTGTATCCTTCTAGAACAGCAGGATATCTCTCATAAAGTAGCCCATATTTTAAAGTTTCTCTCAGGTACCTCAAAACTATTACTATGGCTTTCCAGTGGTTATGTCCTGGATTACTCGTATATCTGCTAAGCCTGTTCACAGCTTGAGCGATATCAAGTCGTGTGCAATTCGTGAGATACATCAGACTTCCGATGATTCTCGAATACTATAATTGCTATATGATGAAAACCTGCTTGGAGCGAAGCCAGAAAAACCCACACAAGATTGAAATCGTTCCCAAGAAAAACCAAGACAACTCGGATAAAAACTCTAAACCTCTGAAGAACAAGCAACAGAAAGCTAGAGTGCTAATAGGGGCGCCACAAAGGGTTAGCAGTCCTTTGATAAGCCAAAACCAGTGAGAACAAATTGAGGATCTCAATGCTCACGAATTGATAAAATATTTTATTGAAAAGAGAGTTGTTAAACATACCTAAAAAGTTAGCCTTTTATAAGGAGGCTGCAACCAAAACCCTAACCCACAAGGATAAAACGAAACTACCCACACGCCAACAGGCGTGTATCCTAAAATTAAACTAAGATATCCCCACGTGCAAACCCTTGCACGCTTAACCTAATTCCCAAACATAAAATAATAATCTAAAGAAAACACTCAAACGTAAATAACGGGCCGAAATAAAACAAATGTCAAGCCCTAAATAAATGAATAAAAAATGCCAAATAACTATAATAGAATAGGCCTAAGTAACTTGTTGCTCCGCGACCTGAATAAGATTCATCATCTTAGGTTCGTCCAGCGTCAAGTCCATACTCAATGAAGTAGAAGTACGGGAATAGTCAGATATCATCTTCTGTATGAATCCATGCATAGCTTCCTGGATCTTCTTAGCTCGAGACCTCGTGATTGGAACTTCTGGAACTTGTACTGTAGCGGTCCGTCCATCATGGGCTGCATCCTGGGCGGCTGCATCCTGGGCCTCATCATTCCCCCTCTCCTCGAAAGGATTCGACCTCGAATCTACATCAAACAAAGAAAGATCATAAACATTAAATGACGCAAAAACATTATACGCACCTGGAAAATCCACTTTATAGGCATTGTCATTGATTTTCTCAAGAATCTGAAACAGGTCATCGCCTCTGGGTTGGAGTTTGGATTTTCGTTGCTTTGGGAAGCGCTCTTTTCGCATGTGTACCCAAACCCAATCACCGGGTTCGAAAAAGACACAACGTCTACCCTTGTTGGCATGCAAGGCATATTGTTCATTCTTCTTCTCAATGTGTTTTCTTGCTTTCTCATGTATGGACTTGACCAAGTCGGCCTTGCGCTTACCATCTAGGCTCACCCTCTCATCAACGGGCAAAGACAATAAATCCAGAGGTGTTAGTGGGTTAAATCCATACACAATTTCAAAATGAGAATAAGAAGTAGTGGAATGAATACTACGATTATATGCAAACTCAATGAAAGGTAAACATTCTTCCCATTTCTTTAAATTCTTAGAAATGAAGTACGTAATAGTTGGGACAGGGTCCAGTTAACGACTTCAGTTTGACCGTCAGTCTGTGGGGGACAAGTGGTGGAAAATAACAGTTTAGTTTCTAGTCTATCCCATAAAATTTTCTAGAAATGACTTAAAAACTTCGCATCCTTGTCCGATACTATACTCCGAGGTACTCTATGTAAGCGAACAACCTCACTAAAAAAATAAGTCAGCAATGTGTATGGCATCATCTGATTTTTGACATGCAATAAAGTTTGCCATCTTGCTAAAACTGTCAACTACAACAAAAATAGAGTCCCGACCCTTCCTAGATCTAGGCAATCCTAACACAAAGTCCATGGAAATATCTACCCACGATGCCTGAGGAACAGGTAAAGGTGTATAAAGCCCACGTGGTTGAATTTAGATTTTGTTTTCCTATAAGTAATGCAACCAGTACAAATGTGTATGACATGCTTCTTCATTTTAGGCCAATAAAAATGTTCATGCAAGATATCCAATGTTTTTGTAACACCAAAATGACCCATAAGACCCCCACTATATGCTTCACGGACCAATAATTCACGCATAGAACAACTAGGCACACACAATTTATTCTTTTTAAATAAAAAATCATCTTGTCTGTAAAATTTACCATAAGCACATTTGTCACATGCAATGTAGATCTCAGAGAAGTCATGATCACTTGTATACAAATCTTTGATAAAGTCAAAACCAAGAAACTTAGAACTCAAGGATGTAAGTAAAACATAACTGCGTGAAAGTGCATCAGTAACCACATTCTCCTTACCTTGCTTATATCGAATGACATATGGGAAGGTCTCCACGAACTCCATCCATTTTGCATGTTGTTTGTTAAGTTTTCCTTGACCCTTGATATGCCGCAGAGATTCATGGTCAGTGTGAATCACGAACTCTTTTGGCCAGAGGTAATTATGCCAAGTTTCCAGCGCTCTGACTAGGGCATAAAACTCTTTGTCGTAGGTTAGGTAACGCAGCGCTGCGCCGTTGAGCTTTCCACTGACGAAAGCTATAGGACGTCGTTCCTGCATAAGTACTTCCCCAATACCGACACCTGAAGCATCACACTCAATCTCGAAAGTTTGGTTAAAGTTAGGTAAGGCTAAAACAGAAGTAGAACATAATCGATCTTTAAGAAGTTTAAAGGCATTCTCTTGTTCCTCCCCCCAATAGAAACCATCATTTTTCTTTACGACTTCAGTAATTGGTGCAGCGATAGTGCTAAAGTCTTTTACAAACCTCCTATAGAAACTGGCTAGTCCATGGAAACTCCTAACCTCAGTGATGCTCTTAGGTGTAGGCCATTCACGAATGGCCTTGACCTTGTTTTCATCAACCTCAATGCCTTGAGCACTAATGACATACCTTAGAAATATCACTTTTTTCATGCAAAAATCACATTTTTTAAGGTTAGCATACAATAATTCTTTCCTCAAAACATCAAACACAGCTCGCACATGTCCTACATGCTCTTCTAAATTCTTGTTGTACACTAAAATATCATCAAAATATACGACTACAAATTTACCCAAAAAGGCACGCAAAACATGATTCATTAGACGCAGAAAGGTGCTGGGGGCATTTGTAAGCCCAAATGGAATCACAAGCCACTCATATAACACATATTTTGTTTTAAAGGCAGTCTTCCATTCATCCCCTTCCCGCATCCTAATTTGATGATACCCACTTTTAAGGTCAATTTTTGAAAAAATACAAGAGCCATATAATTCATCCAACATATCATCTAATCTAGGGACAAGGTGGCGATACTTTACAGTGATATTGTTGACTGCTCGACAATCCACGCACATTCTCCATGTATCATCTTTCTTTGGGACTAACATGACTGGAACTACGCACGGACTAATGTTCCCCCGTACGTACCCTTTGCTCATTAACTCCTCCACTTGCTTTTGGAGCTCCTTAGTTTCCTCAGGGTTTCTGCTGTAAGTTTTTCGGTTAGGAATGATCGCCTCTGGGATGAAATCGATATGATGCTCAATACCATGAATTGGTGGTAAACCATGAGGGATCTCCTCCGCAAACACATCACCATAATCCTGCAAATAAAGAAGTAAACACACTAGGAAAAATAATGTTAGGGTTAGTGTCATCAGAACTCAGAAGAGTTTCTCTATACATGAGGAGGATCATCACTTTATTCCTGGCATATTCTCTCCTCAATTCTCACTCTTTAGCAAAGAAACTATTTTTCATTCTACCCACACACTCATTATTTTGTGCACGCTCACTGTTTCTCTCGCTCACTCCCCTGGAACTGTTAACCTCATCCCCTTGACTCTCATCCTCGATCTCCCCCGCGGGTGTTTGCACTGTGGAAGCCTGTAGCTTCATTTGATCTTCAAAGACTTCCCGTGGCGTCAACGGAACAAGTGTAACCTTTCTGCCATCTTTCTCAAAACAATATCTGTTACGAAACCCATCATGCATCACTCTCCTGTCAAACTGCCAAGGACGCCATAGTAACAGATGTCCAGCTTGCATTGGGACTACATCACACAACACCTCATCCTTGTATTTACCAATAGTGAAACTAACCAAGACCTGTTTATTGACTTTAACCTCGCCACTGTTATTTAACCACTGCAAACGATACGGCTTAGGGTGTTTAAGTAAAGTCAAACCCAGTGTAGGATACAGAAATCGGCGACGCTGTTCCAGACTCGCGGCCTGGTCGGGAGTACGGAGTAGCCCGCGGGGGACTAAACCGGAGAAATAAATGGAGTCGCCACCCAGCATGAACTGGGAAATGATTTAAGGCCGCACTCACCCCTCGCAAGGGAAGACCTCAAACCGTTGGGTTCGGAATGGTCCCTTACTTATGCCACTTGTAATGAACGGATTTATGCGATAATATAACCAAGTCTACGCAACATACATACGCAAGAATAACCTACCTCTAAGTTTGCATACAACCTATATCTAAGTTCGCATACAACCTATATCTAAGTTTGCATGCATAAAAGTAAATCGACATAACGGTAAGCACACAATTGCATGAACATATGCGTGAACGTTTCTTCAAGCGGTACGTGGAGTTGTATCCCAAGTACAGACCGCACTACCGTCCATTCGGATTCGGCTACGGAATTTACGTCTGGGTTTCCATCCGATATACCACGAGAAGCAACACTCAATCACTAACCCAATATTGACATACATGAAACATGATAATGCATATAACCATAAATAACCGAATAGACAAACATGCGAAACAATGAGGAAAGATAAATAACACAAAATAAATGTGGAACAATAAAACAACAATAAACATGAATTAAATGCAAAATAATAAAAGACTAATAACATCAAATAAATGCGGAATAATAAATATGTGACCAAAGAATTTGGCCATTTTCAATATAGGACTTCGCATACCCGGTTGGACATATCTCACGTCCAACCAAGCATGCCGTGTCCGGGACGACAAAATAAAATATAACAAAGGGTGCCCTCAGGTCTTACCTTTTAAGTCGCTTCCCGGGAGTGCGTTGGGACGTCGCCGAAAGGGTTAACGCTTCACTATTTTTTTGGTTTTCTGGTTCACAGTTTCGCTCATAGTTTCGTTGTTTCGTCCGTGCTTTCCTCACTGTTTTTCTGCGGTTGTTTTCTCTATTTTTTGCTCGTTGTTTCCACTATTTTCACTGGCTGTTTTGGGACTATTTCGGTGGTTATTTGGAGACTGTTTTATGGACTGGTTTAGAGGCTGTGTTTGAAGGGTTTATTGGGTTCGCTGGAGGGGCTCTTTTTGGCTTAGGGTTTTGTTGTTGCTGTCTCAATTAGGGCTGATTCGGTGGGCTGTTTTCTGGTCGGTGAGGGCTGCTTTTTGGATCAGTTTAGAGGTTGTGTTTGTTCTATTTTGGGGGGATAGTTTCTTGTGTCGATGAGGGCTTTGTGGCTAAGTGTGAATCGGTGTCAGTGTGCTATTTGTTTCACGTGTGGTTAGCTATTTGGTTCGGTGAAAGTAACAGCTCACGACTTAGGGTTTATTGTGTGTTCTTATTGTTTTGTGTTGTTTGGGTGATGCTGGGAGGAGTGAGAGGGTTTGTGTATTATCTAGTTGTTGCGTGAAGCTTTTGAAGGAGGGTTAGGGTTTGTGGCCGTGAAGAGACATGCAAGAGACGTGAGGGGCTTATTCGCTTGTTGTTTCTTGGTTTGGCCGTGTCTGAGCCGCTTTTAGGGTTAAGACCGAGTGGTTATGAGAGAGAGCAGCGTCTGTTAGGGTTTTTCGTTCTGGTTGAGAGGAAGGTGGTAGAGTGGTTAAAGGAAGGAGAGTGAAGAGAAGAGAGGGTTGTGTGACTATGCCGAGCTACTGAAGGTGTTTTGTTGGTTTGAGCGTGAAGGGATAGAAGAGATGGTTGTTAGGGTTTTTTGGGTTGTTCTCCGAGAGAGAGGCGTAAAGCTTTAGGGTTTTTCTCTATGAGTGTCGTGGATGAGCTAGGGGTTTCAAGGTTGAGTTTAGGTTTCTTTTTATAGGCAAAGGGTTGGAGCTTGTCCTCGTACGGGAAGGGAAAAAATATTGCAACTATGGGGATATCTTCTAATTAGTGTGCTATAAGGAAAAATCTATTTAATTAGGGATGTGATTTGATTTGATCTCTTTTGATTAGGAATATGATTTAATTTGATTTGATTTGATTTCTTTAATTTGGGAAAGTGATTTGTTTTGATTTTAGCATGTGTTTGATGTGTGAATTGGTTATTTTGGAAAGATGATGGGCGTGAATTAGGTCCTTTTTGGTGGGCTTGGTGTGTAGCTTGGTGGTGTGTGGGCTGAGGATGAATTTTAAAATAGAGGTCCAACGAGCGAACCCACAGCTAAGCAAGCGAATTAAATCCATCAAGGTGTCAATTTCTGACTTTTCCCTTCCGACGTCCGTTTCCCGCGACTTACACAACTTAAAGAGGAGTGCCTCCGTAGGAGACTCATCATCGGGACTTATATGCAAAAATGCAGTGCCTACAGTCACCCCCACTTTGATGGGATTTGTGCAGTGTGTGACAATGACAATCCTATCAAAGTTATGCAATGCATTTTTACTTACCTGGCTCACTAGTTGCCACCTGACTTGCCTGCTGCTTCGAACTGAGTTGATGATGTAGTGGGCCTCGACCCTGGGACGCATCCCGGAACTGTAACTGATGTGTGGGCCTCGACCCTGGGACACATCCTAAAACTGATGATGTAGTGGGTCCTCGACCCTGGGACGCATCCCGGAACTACAACTGCTGATACAGTGGGTCCTCGACCCTGGGACACATCCCAATAACGGCAACGGACAACGGGGGCCTCGACCCGAGACGCATCCCAATACCGCTGATAATGTGGGCCTCGACCCTGGGACGCATCCTCAAACTGATGATGTAGTGGGTCTTCGACCCTGGGACGCATCCCGGAACTAGAACTGATGATGTAGTGGGTCCTCGACCCTGGGACGCATCCCGAAACTGCAACGGACAACGGGGGCCTCGACCCTGGGACGCATCCCAATACCGCTGATAATGTAGGCCTCGAACTTGGGACGCATCCTAAAACTGATGATGATTCTGATGCGGGCCTCGACTCCGGGACTCATCCCCAAAACTGATATTGATGCTAATGTGGGCCTCGACCCTGATACTGATGCTGATGCGGGCCTCGACCCCGGGACTCATCCCCAAATCTGATACTGATGCTGATGTGGGCCTCGACCCTGGGACTCATCCCCAAAACTGATACTAACGCTGATGTGATGGTTCGTTCCTGAACCGGGCTGTATGAGGAACGGTAGACTGGTCGCCCCCAGTCTCGATTCATCTCTCTGCTTTCATAAGGTCAAAGTAGATCTTCTGATGTGGTGTTGCATACCAACAT